>PISX010022423.1:0-31747 GCA_004024625.1 Mellivora capensis | reverse complement strand
GATACCACCTCACACCAGTTAGAATGGCCAAAATCAGCAAGACAGGAAACAACGTGTGTTGGAGAGGATGTGGAGAAAGGGGAACCCTCTTACACTGTTGGTGGGAATGCAAGTTGGTGCAGCCACTCTGGAGAACAGTGTGGAGGTTCCTCAAGAAGTTAAAAATAGAGCTTCCCTATGACCCTGCAATTGCGCAACTACTTATTATTATTTATTTTTATTCAGTGATGTTTTATTCTCATCACAACAGTTGTATGTAATCACTTGCTGAGTGGTCTCTTGCTTGTCTGTCAGTTTGTTTATTGTCCACTTTCCTCTATGTAATATTAAAGCCCAGGACTGTTCTGTCAATGGGAGAGATGGTCCAAGTGGTGGAGGGCACAGTTATTGGCATCAATGGCCAATCTTTGAAGGTGTGGTGTGGTTATAACTGTTCATATCTCTTGAAAATTATTAAGACATATTTTGCCTCAGTTTCTTACCTATAAAATAGGGGCTACATTACTATTTACCTCATAAAGCTCTTGTGAATACTAAATGAGTTAAACAGGGACTAGTGAATTTTAAGGATCTGAGAAATGTCATCTCTTATTCATCCCTGGACTTCAACACCAGAACAGTACTTGGTACAAGTGGAAATCTAATAAATATTTTTTAAAAATGAACATACTCTACTCTTTATTTATACTGAAGTGATTTTTTTCTTTTAGAAAAGATTCATTATTTTCTTTATCTCTGTCCTAAGGTATAGATATATACCCAAATGGGAATTTATTTTTTAATTTGTAATCTAACATCATAGATGTTAATATTGGGTTATGGTGAAGCCTCAGTGGTCTTACTAAGTTGATATAAATGTCAGTATTCCCTGACACTTAGCAGTCCATAGAAATGTAAAACAAAAGAGAAATGAAAAATAACAATAATTTACTAGTTGCTTGTTAATTTAGCTTCTGTCTTTGTGTAACCCCACAACTGCAATACAAGGCAGTTTTGATTGTAAACTGGGAAGAATATAAATTATGGCTAATTAAAAGTGCCAGGGAGATCTGAAATATGACAGAATGCAATTACCCAAATTGGGCATGGGCCAGCCCAGTACTGGTGTCTGCTGTTAGAAATAATGTGGAGTTTGGGTGCCTGGGTGGCTCAGTGGGTTGGGCCTCCACCTTCAGCTTAGGTCATGATCTCAGGGTCCTGGGATCGAGTCCCGAGTCGGGCTCTCTGCTTGATGGGGAGCCTGCTTCCTCCTCTCTCTCTTTGCCTGCCTCTATGCCTACTTGTGATCTCTCTCTGTCAAATAAATAAATAAAATCCTTTAAAAAAAAGAAAGAATGTGGAGTTTAACATGACTAAAACAACTTGGTACAATGTGGCTGTTAGACTTAGCTAGTGCCTCAGTTTCCCACTCTGTGCTCCCAGGACTATGTATTCCTAGTACAAGAGTTTGTGGAAACTTCTCACAAATGACCACATATTGGCATAGATCTAACTTTCTTAGTGCCTAAAGCCCAAGAGCACTCCTAGTTCCCTGGTCTGGGATATCTGCTATCCTTTTGGAGTAATTTATCTCAGAAACCACGGGCTGTTAATTTGGTTTTAAGTTGGAAACTGCTGTTTTCTTAGTCTTGGGGATTGAATAAAACACAATTTGGTCCTCCCTTTAGCCAAGAAGATGGAATTTAATATAACATTTTTCTTTCATATATCTTTTATGTGTCTTGGGCTTTAATTTCATGCATATAAAGAATGCTTGTAAGATTTTCTTAATACTTTTTATTAGGTTTACTTTCACTCTGAGCTGTGAGTCTATGAGTTCATTAATATATTTCAAAGGTGGAAGAAAAGTAGGTTTCATTCTAATACCTACCTGCCTTATATAGTTTTCATTATTCCCACTTAATACAGTGTTATGGAAATTGAATTTATTCTGTACAATCCTTCAACTTGTCTCTGACCAAGCCGGGATTCCTGCAGCCCCAGGTGATCACAAAACCACTACTCTTTCCACAATACCCCACTGGTTTCCAAGGACAACTAGATGAAAAATTATAAAGAATCTTGGGAAAATATATCTGACCTTATTCAAGACCTTAAAAATTTACCACCTGGTTTTGGAAAATGATATATAAATGTACATAAGTACTAAGGACACTGCCACCTCCCACTTCTACCCTTTCCTAGAGCCCAACCTATGATTATTGCTGGGATTCATACATACCTGGCAGTGTCTGTACATTGGTAAGTGAGCCTAAAGGACATATGGGGTGAGTGGCTGAAGAAGGAGCTATTGTTTTAGGAAAAGAACCACACATGACAAACTAGCCTCTAGGAGACAGAGCTCCTCCCTGCTATAAATGTACTTCTTCCTCTTCCACTAGAACACATTCCACATTGAGTGGTATTTGCCAATCATTACACAATGTGTTTGCTAAAAGGCTGTTTCACTCATTTGTATCAAAAGTACGTTGCCTAAGGTTCGAAGCAGGACCTTAACTGTTGGTAGTGTGATAGATAGCTCTGGGGCCAGCTCTGGGTCCCAGTTTCTGCTTTACCACTTATAACCTGTATGGCCTTAGACAAATTAGTCATTCCATGTCTCAGGTATCTCTTCTGTAAAATGGATATACTACCTGCTTTCTACCCCCTCAGTATAAGGATAAAATGCATCAATATATGTGAAATGCATAGAACAGCTCAACTACATGGCGAATTGAGCTGAAGTATTCCCATCATGGTCACAAACTTTTGTTCTTTAGCCTTGCTGGGTCCTGGAGATGAGTTTGGTTTGGCTTCCAGAGCATAGAGAAGAGCAAAAACTGAGTTAGATTACATTCAGAAAGGATACACACCCTTCACATTTACATAGCCCCTACTGCTACTGGTTTCTTTACATTCAGCTCTGTACATTTTTGTCTTATCTGTCACACCTCCATTAACTTGTTCTAAGACAGTAATAAAATTGTTACAGAGGAAAAGGACAAAGATTTGAATCCATTACAGAAATTTTATTCAACACTTCTTAAATGCAATTGTTCAAACAGCTGTCAATGTGTATCATCTAACCTACACTTTTATATACATAAATATATTTTTAAAGCCAATCCTTAAAATAGTCTTTGTTAAATAGCTATTATCTTCTAATTACATAAATATGCATACAAAAGTCAGGTTGCACATACAATATGAACAATGGTTATAGTTTGCTGTAAATACATTTTCAACTTTTTATTTAAAAATGGTAGTAGAGGGGTGCCTGCACTACTCAGTCAGTTGAAAGTTGGACTCTTGAGATGCCTGGGTGGCTCAGTGGGTTAAGGCGCTGCCTTCAGCTCAGGTCATGATCCCAGGGTCCTGGGATTGAGTCCTGCATCGGGCTTCTTGCTCAGCGGGGTGCCTGCTTCTCTCTCTGCCTCTGCCTGCTTGTGCTCGCTCTCTCTCTCTCTCTCTTTCTCTGTGATAAATAAATAAAATCTTAAAAAAAAAAAGAAAGAAAGAAAGTTGGACTCTTGGTTTTGGCTCAGGTCATGATCTCATGGTTCCAGGGATTGAGCTCTGTGTGGAGCTCTGTGCACAGCAGGGGATCTACTTGAAGATTCACTCCCCCTACCCCTCTCCCCACTCATCCCCTCCCATCATAAATAAAATGAAACTTTAAACAAAAGGTAGCAGAAGCATTTGAAAATTTAAAAATATCTTTTCATGTGAATAGATAATTATTTTTATTATCAATACTAGACTAAATCATGGTCTATCATGTGCTGTCTCATAATTTAACTAGACTCTTATTAATGGGCATTTTCATTTATTTCAATTTTCATCATTTAAAACAATAGTTGAATATTCATTTGTTCTCTTCTGTTTTCTTAATTTTTACTATGTAGATTTAAGTCTATAGTCCTAGAATTTATTTTGAGAACTATAAAGACATATTTTCTCAGGTTTCAATTTGATTGTATTGTCTACATAAAAATGAGCTCCAACTTTTGTGTATCCTAGAAGCACATAGGATTAGCTTTGTGTGGGTTTTTGGCAATTCCTTTTTTCATTTTTTCTATCTCTATTGGTCTTTTTGGGGTTCTCCACATCTGTTTGAATATGTCTTCATAATTTATATTTTCCTCAAAAATTATTTCTTAGAAAAAATTAAATATTTACTGAATATCAAATATGTTTTTCTCTTAATTTATCTTCTTTTCATATTTACTGCATTGTGCTTTTGATTTCTCTATGTTCCTAGAGGTTTGTCCATATCATCTTTTAAAAAATTACTTCTTGGATTTGTTTATGAATTATAATATTTTTTCTATCTTATTCCTGATTTTATCTTACTAAACCTTAATTTCTTTTTTTAAGATTTTATTTATTTATTTGACAGACAGAGATCAGAAGTAGGCAGAGAGAGAGAGGAGGAAGCAGGCTTCCTGCTGAGCAGAGAGCCAGATGTGGGGCTCGATCCCAGGACCTGAGCTGGGATCATGGCCTGAGCTGAAGGCAGAGGCTTTAACCCACTGAGCCACCCAGGCACCCCTAAATCTTAATTTCTTAATGGTTTAGCTTAGGTTACTTCTCTTTCATAAAGAAAATGCTTAGAATCTTTTCATTATTTATCACTTAATAATAAGATAATAAAAGATAAAATTTTTCAAACTTATTCTCTCTGAAATTATTTCTTTTCCTCTCTCTGTTCTGTGCTTTGTCTTATTTATTCAGAGTTTAATAAACTTTTACTAACAGTCCTTGTCTCTAATCCTTGTTCCTACCTCTAAGGACATGGTTTGGAATTTTTAATGCAGGTATTATTACATTATTTTACAATTGAAGAACTTCTCTTCTGAAAATTTTAACTTTAAAATTATGTTTTGTAACAATATTTAAAACAAATTCTCTCCCTCACTCTCTTTTTTTTGCTGTTTTTGTCCTCACAGGTTTTGGGAGTTTTTACCAGGCTTTCTCAGCTGTGACAGAAAACTTCTTTCACATGGGAAACAATGTGACACAGGGAAAGAGGCAGGGAGAAATGAGAACCCTGATAGGATTCTGTTCCTAGATTCTTGTTTCTGAGTTGCACTGTGTCCTTGCCCTTTCTGCAGTTGGATTTATCAACAGAATTTTGAGAACTGATAAATGTCACTATTCTTAATTTATGTAGTGTTTTTGACAGTTGCAATAAAGAAGCTCAAAAAATGCCATTAATATATTTTCTGAATATATACCCGTCTTAGCATGCCTTTCTGTGGCCTCACTTACAAACAACAATTTAACCATGTATAATATCGTCACCAACTAATTTCTTCAACATTCCATGGATTGTGCTTGTCTTGCACATAGTTTTGTGAGAGAAGTTTATATCAATTCTATTTATATTCATTTAATTAAGCTATATATTTTTCTACTTGGATGTTTATAAAAATTTTTTCTGTCATCAATGCATTTAAAAAAGATTTCCTCAGGGATTGATCAGGATTTCCACTAATTTAATCTAGAAAAGAATGAATCCTTTAAACTTATATCCATGTCCAGTTCTTTCTTGAAGAAATGTCTTATTATACCGTTGTCTATGATTCCTAGTGTAGTCACTCTGGATCTTCTTTTCAAAGTAAAGTTTATTTTTGTTTGACTTTACTATGGTTAAAAAAAAAAGGTCCCTAACCTCAGTAATTTACACAAGTATTTATATCTTGCTTATGATATTTCACTTATGTTATCTTTCACATATTTTTTAATCCTGTGATCTAGGTTGATAAAGCAGCTCCTTTTTGGAGTTTATACTCTGGTGGCAGAGGGAATAGTAAGGGAGATGGTAGAAACATGGACTGTTTTCAAGGAATTCTTAGACGTGACATACTATTATTTCCACCATGTATTCTTGGCCCAAGCAATCCATGACCAGATTTAAAAATAGAGAAGCATACTCCACCTTCAGGGAGGCATTGCAAGCCATGTTGAATTGGGTAAAAATATATCATCTCACAGGGCAGGGAGTACCTAGTAGTAAACAATAATAAAATAAATTACAATATCTACCCCATTGTTGTCTATCCTCCGATTTTATAAGTTTTTAAAATCACATTTATTATTTTTCTCTTTTCCTCTACATACATGAAAACTGATAAACTGTATCCTTTAGTTTACTGATCCAGAATTCCATGGTACTAATTTTATTTAACATCACTAACAAGTGTCTGGCTGTTTCTAATTTCTTTGTAAACTGTCTTGTCATTTATTTCCATTACTATCTTATACATCTTATTTTATTTTTTTATAGAAGGCATACACTTTTAAAATCTGCTCTAGATAAATATAATTGCATAATGTTTTGCTCTTTACTTTGTATTTACTCGTTGTTAAACAGGACGAGATTTGTCCATACTTTTTAACTGCCAACACACAGAATAATTAATTACTCTTTCTTCTTGTTGTTTTATTTTCTGGGTTGGTTGCTGAATCCTCTGTAAATCAGTGGGAGAGGAGGTTGATAAAAACATTTTAATCCTATATTTCTGTTCTATATTTACCTGTTTTATAGTTATTTTTGTTTCTTATCCTTTCTTTATGGTCATCTGCTCTTTGGGTCCTAAGATTCAGGGTTCTCATGAATTACCTTCTCATCCTCCACCTTTAGAATACTGCTTTTGGGGAATGATAGCTATCTTTGCCATCAAAAGTTCTCATTCATTGTTGTTGATCATTTTATCTATGAATACGAAGTATCTCCAGGTTTAAGAAGGTAGTATGGAAGGAGTAGAAGAAGAGAGGAAAGAACAGTGATATCTAAAGGTCAAGGAAAGCAGTATTTCTTTTCACAGAGTATTTTCTTATGAGTATGAGGAAGCTGCAGAACTTTTACATACTGTTGCACCCTGCATAAAGATGGCCAGTGCTGAGCATTGGCAGGAGCTGAAATTCATCCCTTTCCATCAACTAAGCCATATGCTCTTCATCAGCCTGGAGAAAGAGTGCCTTTTGGCTATTTGCACAACAGTGTTGCATGTGCTAACACCAGCCCACTTTTTACTACTTTATATAAATAGGGTCCTGAGTATATAGTCTTTTGTGTCTGGTTTCTTTTAGTATTATTTTTGTAATCTTCATTCATATTGCTGTATGTGGTTGTAATTTATTCATTGTCAGTGGTATATGGTGTTTATACAATTTAATTTATCTATTCTATTAAGGTTCATTTGAATAGTTTTCAGTTTGGAGCATATAAGTATTTTTGCTATGACAATTAGCACAGATGTTTTGGGGAAATATATTTCCTTATTTCTGTTAAGTATGTTTTTAGAGGTATAATTGCTAGATCATAGTGTGTGTGTATGTTATATATATAGTAGTAGTTACATATATAGTCATAGCATATGTATTAGTTTTAGCAGAATAAGAATATAGCTCTCCAAAATGTTTTACTGGTTGAGACTACAATCATTTGTGTGTTGAGGTTCTGGTTATTTTATATTTTTGCCATTACCTAGCCCTCTGATGGGTATTTTATTTATTTAGGGTTTCATTATCAAGTCTCTAATAATTAACAAAGTTGAGCATCTTTTAGCATATGTATTAACTTTTGGATATGCTCTTTTATTAACTATTACTGTGTTTTACAAATTTTCCTATTTTTTAAAGATTTATTTATTTATTTGAGACAGAGAGAGAGAGCGTGTGTAAGCAGAGGGCAGGGGCAGAAGGAAAGGGAGAAGCAGAGACCCTGATTCAGGACTCTATCCAAGGACCTTGGGATCATGACCTGAGCCTAAGGCAGATGCTTAACCTACTAAGCCACCCAGGTGCCCCCAATCTTTCTGTTGAATTGTCTTTTTTCTTATTGACAAGGGTTCCTTACACAATCTTTTGCTGAATATGTTTTGTGAAAATGTTTTCTTATTTGCAGATTGTTTTACCTTTCTCCTATTTTGATAATAGAAATTCTTTTTTTTAAAGATTTTATTTATTTATTTATTTGACAGAGAGAGATCACAAGTAGGCAGAGAGGCAGGCAGAGAGAGGGGGGGGAAGCAGGCTCCCTGCTGTGCAGAGAGCCCAATTCGGGGCTCGATCTCAGGACCCTGAGATCACAACCTGAGCTGAAGGCAGAGGCATAACCCACTGAGCCACCCAGGCGCCCTGATAATAGAAATTCTTAATTTTAATGTAATACTGCTTATTTCTTCTTTTGCAAATACTACCTTGGGGTCTCATTTAAGAAATCATTGCACAATCCAGGTTAACAAAGATTTCTTTTAAAAAACTTTATTATTTTACCTTTAACTTTTATTTTTTTTAAGATTTTATTTATCAGAGAGAGAGAGAGAGTGAGCACAGGCAGAGTGGCAGTCAGAGGCAGAGGGAGAAGCAGGCTCCCTGCCAAGCAAGGAGCCCGATGTGGGACTCGATCCCAGGACGCTGGGATCATGACCTGAGCCGAAAGCAGCCGCTTAACCAACTGAGCCACCCAGGCGTCCCACCTTTAACTTTTAGATATACATTATTGAACTGATTATTTTTCTGTGATAACTGGTCCAGACACATTTTTCTTATAGATACCCAATTGATCCCAGCTCCTCTTTTGAAAAGTTCATCTTTTATCCACTGTAATATAATATCACCTTTCTCATAAATTCTAGGCAACTTTTAAAGTTGAAAACGTTTTTTAAAATGATATGTGTAATCAGTGCCCACCATGAACGTCCATATTTGAAATGGCTTTTTCTTTTTCTGGATTTAAACTATTTTTGAAATATTTTATTAACTTCTTACTTCTTTATTCAACTCAGTGAGAAGCAGTGATGATACTTCCTTGGTTAATCTGCTTTTTATTAAGCTTTATTGCCATGTGCAAATGACAACATTTAAAAATAAATGAAATATCTGCTCAGAGGTATCTCGGCTCAGAGGTATCTCTACTTACTATAGTGACCTCTTACACATGCAGAGAAATTTCAATCTCCAAGTGACCTTAGAAATATATTTGTTTTAATATAAGAAAATTTTAGTCCCAGAAAAATGAAGTGACTTTCACAGTTCAGGTTAGAAAAAGAGCCTAGAATTTAAATCCAGAAATCCCAAGTCTTGTTTTCTTAGACTCATATTTTTTTAAAAACAATAAAAGAAAAATCTGACTTATGTATCATTATTTTTTATCATTTTTTTAATCATTATAATTTTTGAAAACCTGGCAATTCCACAAACATGTAATTTCACTAGCTTCTTTGCTATGCATATGATTGGAGATCATTTGGTCTCTGGATTTTGAGCTTGAGACAATGGAAGCTGTCTACCAGTCTCCTGGGGACCCCCATTATGGTCTGAACATTTGTCTTCCCCCAAAATTCATATGTTGAAATCCTAGCCCCCAGACATGTTGGTATTGGGGGTGGGAACTTTGGGAAGTTCTTAAGTCTTGGGGGAAGCCCTCTTGAATGCAATTAAAGAGGAGAGGTGGAGATGGGAAAATAGATGGTAGGGATTAAGGAGTGCACTTGCTTTGGTGAGCACCAGGTGTTGAATGGAAGTGTTGAATCACATTGTACACCTGAAACTATTATTATACTGTATGTTAGCTAACTGAAATTAAAATAACTTAAAAAAGAAAGAGCTCCCTAGCACCCTTTGCTATATAAAGACACAGAGAAGGCACTGGCTGTGAACCAGAAAGAGAACCTTTATCAAAATATGACCATGCTGATGCCTTGATCTCAAACTTCCATCCTCCAAAACTGTAAGAAATAAGTTTCTGTTGTTTATAAGCCACCCAGTCTGTGGTATCTTGTTACAACAGCCTGAACAGTCTAAGACAACATTTAACCTCCTGGTGACAAATCAAGGAAGCAACAGAAATTGGTAAAACAGGCTCTGCTTGTGTAAATTCTTGCTAATACCCAGACTGATGACTCTAAGCTACCATTCACTGTATAGATTTTGGAATATTATAAAACAATTTGTGAGGAAAACAAAATTTCTCTTAATGTATCTGTATACTTATATATGTGTGGTAGGGTATTTCTAGTTTCTGTTCATTGTATAATCTTTCATGTATTTTTCTTGATCTTTTTATTTGGACTTTATATAAATTGGAAAAAAAGTACAGGGATGCCTGGGTGGTTCAGTCAGTTAAGCATCTGCCTTCTGCTCAGATCATGATCCTAGGGTCCTGGGATCAGACCCCATGACAGGCTCCCTGTTTGGTGGGGAGTCTGTTTCTCCTCACACTGCCCCTCTCTCATGCTTGCAGTCTTACTCTCTCTCTTTCTCAAATAAGTCAATAAAATCTTTTAAAAATGCATATTAAGTCTAATTGTCATTCCATATTTTTTTCCATCCAGAGGTCAATATCTGTTGTAGTCACATATTTCCTCTTCTTGAAAATGGAGACATTTGCTCCTTTCCTGTTGTCGTGCATTTTCCCTTCCCGCATAATTAAAATATTTCTAGCAATGAGTCTAAGATCATATTTGTACATTTCTGCAGCTCCCTTGAATATAAATCTTAACAGTTTTGAGACTTGGGTTAATTTAAAATAGCTAGGGATTGCCTCAGACCATTTACGTAATACCTCAAGCAACAATATATTTTTTTTTGTATTGTTCTTTTTTAGCTCAGAGGTCATTTTCTTTGCTAGAAAAGATGGAATTCAAAGATATTTGGATATTCTTCCTTTCATTTGTAGTAATAAATTTTCACTAAGCAGTGTGTCTATTCATCTCATCTCTCTACAAGTAAAACTTTAGAACAGTATGGATTTTCTTCTTTTGAAATAGGGTGGCTTAATGGATTCAAGAAGACATGGATGTGAATCCTAATTTTGTTTCCTTTGGGAAAGTTTCTTAACTTTTAGAAGCTTATTTCATCTGTAATTCTGAAAAAAGTATAATCAAGATTTATGATAAAGACTTAAAGAACATACATATATGTTAAATATAAAATATGTAGCACAGTGGTTGACATATACTTTATGTAACAAACTGTTAATTTTATTAAGTCACAAGTTCAATTTATACTGTGTTTTCAGGTGGTCATCACAGAGTGATTAAGAGTGATAGTATATGAGTTGTGTCTCTGAGAAGCAGACTGTGAGCTGGAGTTAGGAGTACAGGAGTTTAATTTGGGGAAGGCAGGACAGGAAAAGTCTTGACTGCAATCCAGATATGTCTTCTGTGAAAAGAAAAGCAAGAGTCTTAGACTAATGTAGAGATCTGTCACTTTCTCACCTGGCCAACGGAGTTTGGGAACAAATCACCCGTTAGAGGAGGCTTGAAATAGGCAGAAATACCAGACTCTAAAATCTCTGCTACACTCACCACTGGCTGGGGGAAAGCCCGTGAGGAGTATAATCTTGGTTCAAAAATTTAGATATTATAGTTAGACACTGTAGGCCAACTGCATTTCTTGTAGCCAAACAGCAAACTCTCTTGAAGGGAAATCTAAGTAATGCCTCTCACGCTGCCCCATATCAATGTGGAGCAGGTCTACCTGTGTTCATTCAAATATGACTCCTCCCCTTACTAACTGGGGGGTTATAAGGTATACTCCTTTTCCCTTGGTTTCTTCATCTGTAACATGAAGAAAGTAGTGGTAGCTACTATAACATTATTGTGAAAGTTAAATGACATATATAGAGTACTCTGGATAGTATCTGCAACAGAAACTTAATAAATATTTGCTATTGGCATATTCTTACATATTTTTCTACTTTCTTTGATTTATTCTCGCCTATATACTCCCTTCTTCCATCTTATGTACCTATTGTTTAAAAAAAATACAGGTTTTTCTGTGACCTTAAAATTCTTAAAAAAAAAAAAAACCAACTCTTCAAAGAGTATCCTGAGTAAATACTTATTAATTATAAGCTTTTCCTTCCTCTGATTTCTCACTGTTAATTGTTGTCCAGGTAATTGCACTTATTAATATTTCATTTAATAATCCCATTTGGTATAGGTAAAAAGAAAGTCTACATGGGATTTTCATGTCAAAAGCTTGCAAAATCAATATCCTGGTTCCTAAGTATGAACAAAATAAGCTTCTCTAAGAGAAAATCATAAGCATTATGCACTATATCCTTCCCAGATAAAACAGAGCTATTTTATGTCCATCAAAGTTGAAATAAGGTTTAGTTTAGTGGACCAGAAAAATATTACCTGTTTTGAAATAAACCCAATGGAACAATTCCAAAGAAATCCAATTTTGATCAGCATTGCATGCAAGGATTAGAAAGTTTCAGAAGATTTGGATGTTCTGAATGCTTTTTGTTGTTTGAGGTTCTCTCCTAAGATTAACTGAGTATATTATGTAAAGATGAACCAGCTTTATCCTTGTGCTCTTTCAATCTCTTCAAAAATGAAAAATTTAGGGGCGCCTGGGTGGCTCAGTGGGTTAAGGCCTCTGCCTTCGGCTCAGGTCATGATCCCAGGGTCCTGGGATTGAGCCCTGCATTGGGCTCTCTGCTCAGCAGGGAGCCTGCTTTCCTTCCTCTCTCTCTGCCTGCCTCTCTGCCTACTTGTGATCTCTCTGTCAAATAAATAAATACAAAAAAAAGAGAAAAATTTAATAATGAGTTATCATGTTCTCTTCCATTCCAAGAATCTAAGTTTTTTAAGTTGTAGCATATTTTACTTCTTAAAATACTTAGAATGTCTAAATTAGTTGTTGATATTTAAAACTATTTTGAAGTCATTTTTTACATAGTTGACACTAATAATATGCCAATGTGAGCCCTCATTTGAAAAGGGAGCCCCATAAAAAGCTTTCAAGGGGTTCCCCATTAAATTGTCTTTTTTGTAACAACATATAAAATGTCAACAAAGGTTGAAGTTTTTAGGTATATCATTCTCTTAAGAAGATACTCCTTTAGAGCTCTCCCAGGGCCACTGTTAGTATTCTTATTTAAAAATAGAAATGATTGAGGTACATGGGTGGCTCAGTCAGTTAAGCATCTGGCTCTTGATTTCAGCTCAGATCATGATCTCAGGTTTGTGAGATAAGCCCTACATTGGGCTCTCTGATGGGTATGGAGCCTGCTTAAGAATTTCTCTTTCTCCCTCTGTTCCTCCCCCACTTCTCTCTCCCCCTCTTAGAAAAAAAATAGAAACTATAAACTATGATTGTAGAATAGAAATTGGATTGTTTTGACTTAAATGTTTTTACTTAAATGTCCAAAAAATGATTGTTTTTTAGTGTATATTAATTTTTACAAATTGTTCATGGCCTTTCTGTATTATGATCCCAAATTTTTTCCTTGTTTCTAAGAACCTACCATGTGTTGCTCCTGGATCTCTTTGCCCCTAATTCAATTATAATCCTGAGTCCTCTCTATATTGTAGTGATCTTTATTTGATTGTCCCTAGCACTAATATTCAGTCTGTTTGAGGGTATGAACTGCAGCTTCACATTATAGTTATAACTCCTGGAGCAATGCAATACACAGTGATATCTCAAAAAGTTATTGAGCAAATTAATTTTCAAATTTGCACAATATTTACCATTTAATTACTACATGCTGTTTCAACTCTTTCACATAAACAAGGGGAAAGGGACGTGAGCTTAATATACCTTCTGTTTTAAAAAGTGTTGCAGTGTTACATTCCTACCCTAAGACTCTCAGAGCCATATATTCCTAACAAGCCACTTGTGAGTTCTAGAGTACAGAATCTCTTTCTCACTTGGAGATCTATAAGATAGAAAGCAAGTAAAAAGAACTATGAAAATTTGGGGTACGATCATTTGAAATTTCTTTTCTAGGTCATATATTTCCCTTAAATTACCTATGGAGGAAATCTCTGAAATTTCGTAGGAAGAAACTCATTTGTATATATTAATGAGAGGATGAGAAGTTTTATGTATTAATATTTTAATCATTATTTAGATATCTGGTTTATTTCTATAACCATTTTAGTATATATCCCTTCTGTTAGCAAAGAGAAGATTGAATTTCTTCCAACAATGACAACATTGTTGGAATTTTGGAATTTCTTGCAACATTGGTTATAGTTCTTCAGGATCATGAAAACCAACTATTAATTTTTCAAGGAGAAGTATGCTTGTTATTTATCACATCATAATGGGTAATTCTTCCTATTCAGATAGGCTTATGGAGTAGATATTAGATAAGAAAATAATAGTTAATGACTTAATTATATGCAGCGAACAAAACATAAATCTATTATTTAATTATGCTTATTTTCATAAGAATTCTGTTTCAAAATGGAATTTACATTCTCAAATACTTATAAGAAAACAGAATGAAATAGATCACCACTTACTGCAGCTACAACCTGTGCCGCTGAAGTAACTTCCTCATACATCACTAGAATTAACCAGAATGAAGACACTATTGCTAGACTCATTACCTTAACATTATACAAAGAAAAATAATTCAGCCTTTTTATTCAAATATCATTCTTCCACATGTGGTTAAAAATGCATATCAATGACAGGAATATCAGAAATTTTATTAAGTAAAGAAACTGGGCCAAGTATTAGGTAAAGCCACCATTTAAGTCTCCAGTAACCTTAGATCTAGAATCAAGTTTTTAAAAATATTGAACCAATTCCTCATAAAAGGGCACCTTCCATTAATTTGTTTTGGATGTCATTCTACTCTAGGATTTTATTCTCAAGAGCATAGTAATATTTATGCTCTGGTAAAAGGTATGGGTTGGCATTGCTTTTGCCTTTTATTACTTTCACTAAAACAGTCCAAGCAACTTGAACTGAAATTAATGTAAGAGAAAAAAAATCAGTATCATTCAATGGAAATTTCCACTCACCATGGTCTGTGGTAGTCTTTGTTAATCTAGGGTGAAATGGGCAGTGATTGCCATTCTAAAAAGTTTTGTCAACATTGGCCTTTGATAGTGCATGAAAAGATGTATTCCAGTCATTGACAGCCACACTTGCCCAAATAGTCACAGTGATTGGACCCTACATAGATTTATGTCAAGGCTTTTACACACTGAGATAGTCAGAGATTTATGTCCACATTTCTCCAATGCAGAAAAAGAAAATAAGTGTAAACCTCATGCCATTTGGTTATGTTTAATACCTCAACTTGGGCAGCACTGATTTAAAAGAAAGATGAACTCAAGACTAAACTGGCAAGAAAAGAATATGTGGCCTAGAAGAAAAGAAAAAACTGGCTTATTTCACTTAGCATAATACCTTAGAATTCCATTCATGTATTTCAGAGAAAGACAGTTATCATATGGTTTCACTCATATAACATAAGGAATAGTGCAGAGGAACACATGGGAAGGGAGAGAAAACTGAATGAGAAGAAATCAGAGGAGACAAACCATACAAGACTCTTGACTCCAGGAAACAAACTGCGGAAAGGGAGGTGTGTGGGTGAGGATGAGCTAGATGGGTATTAAGGAGAGCACGTGATGTGATGAGTACTGGGTGTTATACTGAACTGATGAATCACTGAACATTGCATCAATGATGTACTATACCTCGGCTAATTGAATTTAAATTAAGAAAAAAAAAGGACAGAGAAAGAGGACAGTATGGATAAGACTGTAGAACACTGAAATGAGCAAAGGATTAAAAACAAATGGTGAAGGGCTAGATTTTATCTTCAAGTCCTATAACAAATTTAGGTTATTTTCTTATTACCTTCTCTAGTTCCCAACACATTTGTCATACTCAGTCCTTATTGTTTTCCAGATAATTTTACTTCTTTAATCTTTTAAAAACAGTATAAGGATTAGTTCCAGAAAAACGCTTATTGGCCTCTTGACTTCACATTAGTAAAGACAGCCCTTTAAGACGGTAGGTAATGACTTCTGGCATGTCATATATAGACAATTTTAATTTTAATTTAGTAAGAAGTTTGGCAGAAATACTAGGCAGAAGTGAGGGAATATAGTAAATGAGATAACAGCTTCATTTTTACCCACATATAAATGAAGCAAGTTGTCACGAGGGAAGATAGGATGTGGCCAGGCTCTCCTACCATGGTGAGGGAATTTCTCTCCCACAGTACATCCTGGGAAGTATTCTTATTTTATAGACCCTCCAAAGGTTTATGATCATGAGGAGAGCTGTGTTGGAAGAAAACAAACAACTGACCATGCTGTAACTATAATGCTTTTTCTATTCGATGTCTATTTACTAAAGATGATCCCTCTCTCTGTGACATGTGCATTTTCCCCATGGTAAGCTCTGTTCAGCTGATGTGTCAGCATATGGTCTGAAAATGCAAATATAACTATTGGATAACTTATGGCCCTAACTACAGAAGCATGAGAGATGAAACTGATCTTGTATCAACAGTTATTTTCCCTTCTACAACCCTATACCCTAGATTTTAATGTAATTTTTAATAAATAAGGACTCCCAAATTTGTATCTTTCCTGTTACTCCATATCTTCTCATTAGAACTTTTACCCTATTAACCTGTTTTTTGAAGACATGGACCTTTAAATAGAGTAATAAAATGGTTTTTTTCTAGAATAATTCACATTTTTATTCATGAAAATATGCCATACAATGTGGGGATTGACAGTTCCCAACATTTTGGGGATGACTCCTGGATTCAAAACGAGACTTTCTCATAAAGAATCAAAATGGAGGCTTTCAAAACATGGTATTGTACTAAAAAAGGAAGAGAATGATAAGTAAGGTTGATTTTAAATGACCAAACAATAAACTCAAGGACAGTAACAACAGAACAACAGGAGTAAACATTGTGCTCTTTTGTGATTAGAACAGAGATTGATACACCTTCTCCCTTCAAAGACCTGCATTGTAAAATGATCATATTCTGTTTAGCTAGCATGATAATCTTTTGCTTTTCTACTTGTATTACTGACATTTAAAAAAAAATTTTCCTGCCATTCCTCCTTTAGAAACTGGAATCTCAAAAGAAGGATGAAACACAGATGCATTTAAACAGTATGATGTACATGATTGAGAAAATTTTAAATACTGCAATTTAAGACACATAATGTCACAGTTACTTTCATATTAGTTACATCCTGTTATTATTTCAATTCTAATCTATATTTCTGGCTCAACATGTTAGATTCTGCAGGTATAGTTTCAGATATCCAAAGCCTTAGATACTTCTCATTCCATTTGGTTTTTACCTTTTGTTTGGATTCAATAATGTGGCTATTGAAACAGAGAAAAAGCACAAAGAGCAAGCTTTCAAAACATAAAATTCTATTAATCTGTAAAATCCACCTAATGACCAAATTTTGGACCTATCAAATAATCTTAAAGCAGAACATTTTGGTCTAGACTACTTCTACCCTCAGAGATATATAGGAGGATACTCTTCTGCCAATGAATAGGGTTTATTTATTTATTTATTTATTTATTTATCTATCTTTTTTTTTCCTTTCTTTTTATTTATTAACATATACTGTATTTGTTTCAGAGTACAGGTCTGTGAATCATCTGCCTTACACAGTTCACAGCACTCACCATAGCACATACACTCTCTATTGTCCCTTACCCTGCCACACTTTCCTTCCCCTGTCCCCCCCAGCAACCCTCAGTTTGTTTCCTGAGATTAAGAGTCTCTTATTTTTTGCCTCCCTCCCCAGTCCCATCTTATTTCGTTTTTTCCTCCCTTCCTCCCACACCCACCCTGCCTCTTAAATTCCTCATATCAGAGAGATCATAAGATAATTGTCTTTCTCTGATTGACTTATTTCACTTAGCATAATACTCTCTAGTTCCATCCACATTGTTGCAAATGGCAAGATTTCATTTTTTGATGGTGGCATAGTATTCCATTGTATATATAAATCACATGTACTTTATCCATTCATTTATTGATAGGCAGAGTTTGGCTATTGTGGACATTGCTGCTATAAACATTTGGGTGCACGTGCCCCTTTCAGATCACTATTTTTGTATCTTTAGGGTAAATACCCAGTAGTGTAATTGATGGGTCATAGGGTAGCTCTATATTCAAGTTTTTGAGGACCCTCCATACTATTTTCCAGAATGGCTGCACCAGCTTGCATTCCCACCAACAGTATAGGAGGGTTCCCCTTTCTCCACATCCTTACCAACATCTGTCATTTCCTGACTTGTTAATTTTAGTTATTCAGACTGGTGAGAGGTGGTATCTCACTGTGGTTTTGATTTGTATCTCCCTGATGCCGAGTGATGTTGAGCACATTTTCATGTGTCTGTGGGCCATTTGGACGTCTTCTGCACAGAAATGTCTGTTCATTTCTTCTGCCCATATCTTGATTGGATTATTTGTTCTTTGGGTGTTGAGTTTGATAAGTTCTTTATAGTTTTTGGATACTAGCCCTTCATCTGATAGGTCACTTGCAAATATCTTTTCCCATTCTGTCAGTTGTCTTTTGGTTTTATTGACTATTTCTTTTGTTGTGCAAAAGCTTTTTATCTTTGGCAATGTTTCCAGGAAGAAGTTGCTGCAGCTGAGGTCAAAGAGGTTGCTGCCTGTGTTCTCCTCTAGGATTTTGATGGATTCCTGTCTCACATTGAGGTCTTTCATCCATTTTGAGTCTATTTTTGTGTGTGGTGTAAGGAAATGGTCCAGTTTCATTCCTCTGCATGTGGCTGTCCAATTTTCCCAACACCATTTGTTGAAAAGACTGTCTTTTTTCCATTGGATATTCTTTCCTGCTTTGTCGAAAACTAGTTGACCATAGAGTTGATGGTCCGTTTCTGAGCTCTCTGTTCTCTTCCATTGATCTATGAGTTTATTTTTGTGCTAGTACTATGCTGTATTGATGATTACAGTTTTGTAATAGAGCTTGAGGTCTGGAATTGCGATGCCATCAACTTTGGTTTCTTTTTCAACATTTTCTCTGGGTATTCAGGGTCTTTTCTGGTTCCATATAAATTTTAGGATTATTTGTTCCAGTTCTTTGAAAAAAGTTGATGGTATTTTGATAGGGATTGCACTAAACGTGTAGATTACTCTAGGTAGCATAGACATTTTCACAATATTTGTTCTTCCAATCCATGAGCATGGGATGTTTTTCCATTTCTTTGTGTCTCCATCAATTTCTTTCATGAGTACTTTGTAGTTTTCTGAGTCCAGATTCTTTGCCTCTTTGGTTAGATTTATCCCTAAGTATCTTATGGTTTGGGGTGCAATTGTAAATTGGATTGACTCCTTGATTTCTCTGTCTTCTGTCTTGTTGTTGGCGTATAGAAATGTATCTGATTTCTGTGTACTGATTTTATATCCTGACACTTTACTGAATTCATGTATGAGTCCTAGCAGTTTTTGAGTGGAGTCTTTTGTGTTTTCCACATAAAGTATCATATCATCTTCAAAGAGTGAGAGTTTGACTTCTTTGCTGATTTGGATGCCTTTTATTTCTTTTTGTTGTCTGAATGCTGAGGCTAGGACTTCTAGTTCTATGTTGAATAGCAGTGGTTATAGTGGACAGCCCTACCATGTTCCTGACCTTGGGGATAAAGCTCTCAGTTTTTCCCCATTGAGAATGATATTTGCTGTGGGTTTTTCATAGATGGCTTTTATGATATTGAGGTATTTATCCTCTAACCCTACACTGTGATGAGTTTTGATCAAGAAAGGATGCTATACTTTGTCAAATGTTTTTTCAGCATCTATTGGGAGTATCATATGGTCCTTATTTCTTTCTTTTATTAATATATTGTATCATATTGATTGATTTGTGGATGTTGAACCAAACTTGCAGCCCAGGAATAAAAACCACTTGGTCGTGGTGAATAAAGTACTGTTGACTCCTATTGGCTGGTATTTTGGTGAGAATTTTTGCATCCATGTTGATCAGAAGTATTGGTCTGTAATTCTCCTTTTGATGGGGTCTTTGCCTAGTTTTGGGATCAAAGTAAGGCTGGACTCAAAATGAGTTTGGAAGTTTTCCTTCCATTTCTATTTTTTGGAACAGATTCAGGAGAATAGGAATTAATTCTTATTTAAATGTTTGGTAGAATTCCCCTGGGAAGCCATCTGGCACTGGGCTCTTGTTTGTTGGGAGATTTTTGATGACTGCTTCAATCTCTGTACTGGTTATGGGTCTGTTCAGGTTTTCTATTTCTTCCTGGTTCAGTTTTGGTAGTTTATACATCTCTAGGAATGCATCCATTTCTTCCAGATTGTCAAATTTGCTGGTGTGTAGTTGCTCATAAAATGTTCTTATAATTGTTTGTATTTCTTTGGTGTTGGTTGTGATCTCTCCTCTTTCATTCAGATTTTATTAATTTGGGTCCTTTCTCTTTTCTTTATTATTAAGTCTGGCCAGGGATTATCAATCTTATTAATTATTTCAAAGAACCAACTTCTAGTTTTGTTGATCTATTCTGTTTTTGTTTTTTATTTCATTGATTTCTGCTTTGATCTTTATTATTTCTCTCCTCCTGCTGGGTTTAGGCTTTATTTGCTATTGTTTCTCCACCTTCTTTAGGTATAAGATTAGGTTGTATATTTGAGACTTTCTTTTTTCTTGGGAAAGTCTTGTATTGCTATATACTTTCCTATCAGGACTGCCTTTGTTGTATCCCAAAGATTTTGAACAGTTGTGTTTTCATTTTCATTTGTTTCCATGATTTTTTTTTTAATTCTTCTTTAATTTCCTGGTTGACCCATTCATTCTTTAGTAGGATGCTCTTTAACTTCCATGTATTTGAGTTCTTTCCAACTTTCTTCTCGTGGTTGAGTTCTAGTTTCAGCATTATGGTTGAAAATGTGCATGGAATGATCCCAATCTTTTGGTACCAGTTGAGACCTGATTTGTGAGCCAGGATGTGATCTATTCTGGAGAATGTTCTATGTGTACTAGAGAAGAATGTGTATTCTGTTTCTTTGGGATGGAATGTTCTGAATATATCTGTGATGTCCATCTAGTCCAGTGTGTCATTTAAAGCCTTTATTTCCTTGTTGATCTTTTGCTTGGATGTTCTGTCCATTTCAGTGAGGGGTGTGTTAAAGTACCTTACTATTATTGTGTTATTGTCAATGTGTTTCTTTGATTTTGTTATTAATTGGTTTATATAATTGGCTGCTCCCATATTAGGGGCATAGTTATTTACAATTGTAGATATTCTTGTTGGACAGACCCTTTAAGTATGTTATAATCTCCTTCCTCATCTCTTATTATAGTCTTTGGCTTAAAATCTAATTTACCTGATATAAGAATTGTCACCCCAGCTTTCTTTTGATGTTCATCAGCATCATAAATGGTTTTCCATCCCCTCACTTTAAATATGCAGGTTTCTTTGGGTCTAAAATGAGTTTCTTGTAGACAACATATTGATGGATCTTGTTTTTTTTATCCATTCTGATACCCTGTGTCTTTTGATTGGAGCATTTAGCCCATTTGCATTCAGGGTAACTGTTGAAAGATATGAATTTAGTGCCATTGTATTTCCTGTAAGGTGACTGTTACTGTATATTGTCTCTGTTCCTTTCTGGCCTATTTCTTTTAAGCTCTCTCTTTGCTTAGAGGACCCCTTTCAATATATCCTGTAGGGCTGGTTTGGTGTTTGTAAATTCTTTTTGTTTTTGTTTGTCCTGGAAGCTTTTATCTCTCCTTCTATTTTCAATGACAGCCTAGCTGGATGTAGTATTCTTGGTTGTGTATTTTTGTTGCTTTGTGCTATGAATATATCATGACTGTCCTTTCAGGTAAGCCAGGTCTCTGTGGATAGGTCTGCTGTCAATCTAATATTTCTATCATTGTATTTTATGGACCTCTTGTCCCAAGCTGCTTTCAGGATTTTCTCCTTGTCACTGAGACTTGTAAATTTTACTATTAGATGATAGGCTGGTGACATATTTCTATTGATTTTTGAGGGGGATTCTCTGTGCCTCCTGGATTTTCATGCATTCTCCCTTCCACAAATTAGGGAAGTTCTCTGCTATAATTTGCTCCAATATACCTTTTGTCCTCCTCTCTGTTTCTTCTTCTGGGATTCCAATTATTCTAATACTGTTTCATCTTATGGTATCACTTATCTCTTGAATTTCCCCCTGTGGTCCAGTAGTTGTTTATCTCTCTTTTTCTCAGTGTTTATTCTCTATCATCTGATCTGCTATACCACTAATTCTCTCTTCAGTTTCATTTATCCTAGCAGTAAGAGCCTCCATTTCTGATCACACCTCATTATAGCTTTTTAAATTTCGATTTGGTTAGATTTTAATTTTTTTTTATTTCTCCAGAAAGGGTTTTTATTTATCTATAAATGGGTTCTGTAGTATCTTGTATACTTTTTTCAAGCCCAACTAGCATCTTGATAATTGTCATTCTGAAGTCTGGTTCTGACAACTTACTAATGTCTGTATTGATTAGGTCTCTAGCCATTGGTATTGCCTCTTGTTCTTTATTTTTGAGGTGAGTTTTTCCAACTTGTCCTTTTATCTATATAAAAATAAATGAATGAGAGAACAAAATAATAAAAGTGTAGCAATGACCCCAGAAAAATATATACTAACCAAATCAGAAGAGACCCAAATCCAGGGGGAGAAAGGAGAAATATATATGTGTGTGTGTGTGTGTGTGTGTGTGTGTACATACATACACACACACACACACACACACATATATATAATTATTAGATTGGTAAATAGAACAGAGCCACACATGTGATTTGGGGCCTATTTTGGTCTGCTAGAAGAAACTGCCTCCCAAAATTTTAAAGAAAGAAAAACTTACATATATACAAAAGTAATGGTAAACATGATGAAGTGTTAGAATATTATTATAAAGATGAAAAACATATTCAAAAATAAGAGTAAACACAATGAAGGGATATAATATTATTATAAAGATGAAAATTAAAGAAGATTCCATAAAAGGAGTGATATGATAAGAAGTTGGTTGAAAAAGAGGGAAAAAAAAAGTAGAGAATATGATCAGGCTGGAGACTAGAACAGAGTCATATGCTAGATTTAGGGTATATTTTGATCTGTTAGAAGAAATTGTATCCCAAATTTTTAAAGAAAGAAAAACTTATATGTATACAAAAAATAAGGTTAAATACAATGAAGGGATAGAATATGACTGTGACAGTGAAAATTAAAAAATGAACTAATTTTTTTTTGATAAGATAAAATAGTTAAAATAGAAAAGAGGAAATTTTTTAAAAATAGAATAAGAAAAAAATTTTTCTAAATTATCTTTGAATGACTAAAGAATCATGGGGAAAAAAAACATGAATTCTATGTGCTGCATTCCCCTCACTCTGGAGTTCTGGAGTTCTCATTGATTGGTGGTGAACTTGGTCTTGGCTAGATGTTCTTACTGATCTTCTTGGGGGAGGGGTTTGTTACAGTGGTTCTCAAATGTCTTTGAGACATTTGCACCACTGAGGCAGATTTGCACCACTCTTGCCAGGGGCCAGGCTAAGTAATCTGCTTGGATTTGCTCTAAATAGCTTTCATTCCCCGAATGCTTTCTGTATAGTTTTGGAGTAGGACTATGAAGATGGCAGACTCCTAATCTCCCACCAAGAAGAGATGAGAGCTCAGGTCCCCACTCCTCAGTGCACCCTCAGAGAAAAGCAGTCAATCCCTCCTCTCTCCCTGGTCTCCAGCCACATTTCATGCTCACCCAGTATATGACTGAGCATTTTTTGTCTCTGGCACACAGCAGCTTTTGGAGTCTCCAAAACCAGCAGGTTCCTGCAGTGCACTCCTGCACCGCTCCGCCCAGTGGAAGAGTGGTGGTGGTGGTGGTGGTGGGGAATCTCCTCAGATTTACCATCTTGTGGGGTCCCTGTTCAAAAAGCAGTGGTCTGACTGTGCTGGGGATTATGGTTTATGGCAACCCTGAGCTGAAAGCCCACTCCTCGGTTTTGTCTCTGCAGCAGGCTTCCCTACTCCAATACCTGGGAACTCTGACACACTCGGACACCCCTGGTCTTTTTGTGACCCTGTGGGTCCTGTGAGACCACACTGTCCCCATGAGGGCTCCACAACCTGCTTAGCCTCTGGAGTGACATCCCTCAGTTGATCAGACTTCTAATAGTTCCAATTTTGTACTCTGGTGCTCTACTGCTTGCTGGCAGCCAGCCCCTTCCCCTATGGTCTATCTTTTCCTATATCACCTCAGATTCACTTCTCCACATGTCCTACCTCCCAGAAAGTTGTCGCTTTTTTGTTCCTAGAATTGCTGCTGTTCTTTTCTTCGATATCCTGTTGCATTTGTAGGTGTTCAGAATAGTTTGATAACTCCCTAGCTTAATTCCTGGGACCAGACAAAATGTAGGTCTCTGCCATCTTGCTCCTCTCTCTCTCTTTTTTAAATATTTTATTTTTAAGTAATCTCTATACCTAATGTGGGACTCAAGCTCACAACTCCAAGATCAAGAGTCATTTTCTCTTCCAACTGAGCTACACAAGGACCTTTAAAAAATTTCTTTAAAAATTTTTAAGTAATGCCAATGAGTAGTTTTAAAAAATGTAAAAAATCTTTATTCACCGATTGATCATCTCTTTCTCATTTCACTTAACCATCACCTGCTACATAAGTTAGAGCATGCACACCTTCTCTCAGAAACATAGCAAATGTTACAGCTTTTTCTCCCAACACAAGTGGAGCAGGGGAGATGATAATGAAAGAGAAGTGAGGAAATTTGGAAGCATTGTAAGGATCAATGAGAAGCATGAAATTACTTTGTAAATGATATATTACAATGTCTATATAAATATTGCCTTTATTTCCCCCCCATGATGATGATTATTGTTGATGCTGCTACTACCACTACCACAGTTAATATTTGGATTTTCTATAGCCTGAAGGAATTTCAAAGATCCTATTTGTCCATGAGGGGAGGCATAGTACCATCAATTGATAATAGGCCTTGTCACAGATATCCATATCTGAATTCTGGCTCGGTATTCAATACCTATGTGATTTGAGGCAAATTATCTTAATTATCTGTCTCTCAGGTTCATTATATGTAAAGTGGGAATAAAAATTATATGAAATTCAATTAAAAAATACCTGGGTGGCTTAGTCAGTTAAGCATCTGCCTTTGGCTCAAGTCATGATCCCAGGGTCCTGGGATCCAGCCCCATGTCAGGCTCTGCTCAGGGAGGAATCTACTACTCCCTCTCCCTCTGCACCCCCCTTGTGTGTGTTCTCTCCCTCTCTTCCTATGTAAAGAACTAGATAAATATGTACAAATAATCTATATGAAACAACTGTTTTCGGATATTAGGCCATACCCAGAACTGACTGTCCTTAAAGAAGGGAGACATGCTGAGACTTACAATTATTTCAGCTTTCTGCCTGGATGCATGTTCCAGATTATGAGCAGGGAGAGAGACTCTATGTAAGGGTAACATTTTTGCTCAGTTGAGTAGTTAGCAAGCAGAGATCAGGGAAGCTAAGGCAGCTGGAATTTTTAGGGCAGTATTGTAGTCAAGGGAGCAACACAAAAATCATGCATTAAAATTTACACAGGGGTTCCATTGGTCTTCAAGTCTTGAACTATCACATGTGATCAGACTCTATGAGGCCATCAAAAACCAATTACTGGAATAGGCCAACTTCTGGGAGCTATTCACTGGAAAAATTACCAAATAGAATTTTTGAAGGGATTGAATATATTTGCATTCTGACCAGCCAGAGCAGAGATATCTTATTGAACATTCAGTAGAGAATATATTCTATAGTAAAAAAAAAACCCTTTACACAGTTTAGCCTATATTGCTTCTCTTCATGGAGCCCCTTGTTGCTCCTGCTTCATTTTCTAATGTTAGATGTGGGGGTGGGGGCAAACTTTACAAAAAGGGAAGTGGAGATATGACTGTCTTCTTATAAGAGGAAAAAGAATAAGAGGAAAAAGAGAAAACAAACATAGGATACATATACACATGAGTCCAAAGGAAAAAGGATATATTTTATAAAAGCAAGAGTTCTGAACCACTTTAACCCTCCTGACAAATGTTCTTATCACCATGACCTCATAATGTTCTTCACTATGACTCCCATCGGTGCTTCTTTTTTTGGGGGTGTAGAATACAAAGGGCTTGAATTCAGCTAATGAGACTGAAGTTTTCCATTAGTAATCATGACCTGAACTCCAGTGATGGCAACATGGGGGAAGAAAAAAAAAAAAGGAAAGAAATTGAGAAATGCTGTAGAGGGATAAAATAAAGGCTGGAGATTCAAGGATTAAAAAGAAGGAAAATGGTGGCACCATTAATAGTTATATGGAACATGTATATAATAGACAAGGATACAAAAAGTATGCAGTATCTTGAACATGTGGAAATGGTTCTAATTTTGCTTATGTTGAACTGGAAGTGCTGGTGTAGCAATGAGGTGAAGTTGTGCAGCTGATAACAGAATGAAGAGACATATTTTATGTGAGCTGTTGAAATTGAATATATAGAATTTAAAGTGATTTGCTTTGAGCTGACCAGAGACATTTATAAGGCAATTAACGAAGAAGTTGACATTAAAGAATATAAAAGAAAGTTTAGGAGAAAATTTGAAGTAAATTGGAAATTTGGATGAGAGAAATGGAAGACGAGCTCGCCAACATAAATGAAGGGTGAGAAGTGAGATTTCTAGTGTTCAGTGGGTAAATTAGGTAAATTATCACACTTGCTAGGGCAGTGTGATATTGTGATCATAATAGGAACTATATATATGTTTTTTGAGACCTTTCAGCAGAGCTCCTAAAACCCTTAGGATTTCCCTAAGTGGTGGGAGCAATAAATGTGTTTTTGTTATGGTAATAAGGTGGCTTGGAACACACCTGAGGAAGAGGGCTGGTTGACAGGAGAACCAACCTATGACTGGAGGATTGGAAATTTTTTTTTTGGATTAGAACTTTCACTTCCACTCCCCAAAAAACATCCTGGGAAGGGAGAGGGGCTGGACATAGAGTTCAGTTACCAATGGACAGTGGTTTAATCAGGGATGCCTGTGTAACGAAGCCTCCATAAAAACCCAAAAGGGTGGGTTTGGAGACCTTTTAGGTTGGTGAACATGAGGAGATTCAGGGACAGTGGCAAAGCATGTACCTCCACATGCTTTCCCCGTGTTTTGCTCTATGCATCTCTCTCATCTGTCTGTTCCTGAATTATATTGCTTTGTAATTATCTGTTATCTAGTAAGTAAAGTGTTTCTCTACCTTCTGTGAGCTGCCCTACCATGTGAATCAAACCCAAGGAGGGGGTCATGGGACTTTCCCATCTGTAGCCAATGGGTCAGAAACTCAGATGACAGCATGGATTTACAACTGGAATCTGAATTGAGCATAGGGGAGTGGGGCACTCTTGTAAGACTGAGTCCTTAACCTATGGAATATGATGCTATCTAGAGGAAGGTAGTGTCAGAATTGAGTTGAGTAGGACAGCCAGCTATTATCAGAAAATTGGTAGAGGTATGGGGAATACATGTACACACACATGCACACACACACACACACACACACACACACAATAATTAGGTGTAGTACCCTTAGCCTGCTATAAAAAAATACCATAGGCTGGGTAGTTTAAACAACAGAAACCTGTTTTCTTAACATTTTTGAGGCAAGTCCAAGAGCCAGGTGTCAGCAAGTTTGGATTCTTCTGAGGCCTCTCTCCTTGGTTTGCAGGTGACTGCCTTTTCACTGTGTCATTCAGGGTCTTTTCTCTGTGAAGGAAGATCCCTGATGTTTCTCTATGTCCTAATATCCGCTTCTTATAAGAACACCAGTCAGATTGGATTAGGACCTACTCTAACCACCTCATTTTTCCTTAATTACTTCTTTAAAGGTCCTATCTTCAAATATAGACACATTCTGAGTTACTGGGGGCTAAGACTCAATATATATATATATTTTGAGGGAACACAATCAGCCCATAACAGGGAGAAAGAAAAGCATTTCAAGAAAGGCATGCTGAAGAATATCTACAACTAATTATAGTGTGACCAAGGATAAAGGGATTACAAAATGTAAGTTATGGAATTCATAAACAGAATAGAGTACAAGGATAGAGGACAGAATGTAAAGTGTTTAGGACTGAGTGGTTGAATGGGCAGCAAAGACATAGATGTTGCAGCTTGAGATTGGAAGAACAATATTTTTTTTCAAGTGCGAAAATTTGAGCATTTTCAGTTGAATGGGTGAAGTTGATGATACACAACAAAATAGAAATGATTGATAGAAAAAATTGTGAAGGACTTTGAAAGGAAACAGATCAGAAAGAAAAGGGGTTAAAGGGATTTAATTTGCAATATATTTGTTTAAGTCATGGAAGAGAAAAGTTGAATATGCCAGTTGGTCTCAACCTCCATTAAAGTAGGTTGTTAGTCCATCTTGAAAAAGATGAAAAGTGTTTGTCTTTCTCTGACTAGCTTATTTCACTTAGCAAATTGTATGAGATGTCTAAAGTGGTCAAACACAAAGAAGCAGAGAGTAGAATGATAGTTGTCAAAGGTTGGGGGAATGGGAAATGGGAGGTTGCTCTTCAACTGGGCATAAGTTTGCCATTATATGAGATGATTATAGAGATCTAGAGATCTGCTATATAACATGTTACCTATTGTTTTAATATTGTACCTACTGTGCACTTAAAAATGTAAAAGGTAGATTTCATGTTAAGTGCTCTTACCATAATAATAATTTTTTAAAAAGTGGCACAGCTCTAGCTTACTGGTAATGTAAACAAACAGAGTGATGGAGAGAATAGAAGTTAATGTAATGCTGATGCTGAGAAGATTTAGTAAGAATGAATGGGAGGTTGAAGATAGGAATTGTATTTAAAGATAGGAAATTGTGTTTGGTAGAATGCTGGAGAAATCATAGGAATAGAATGTTCTTCAGAAGAAACAATGATAACGCTATGGGTTTCAAGGATTTGGCAAATAAAGAAAAGTAGTTTAATTTTACTAAAGAATGGGTGAGAGATGAGCTAATATCAGGCAGCTGACATTAACAGAAGTAATCACTTATTTTTTTTCTGTCTCTCTTAGTGGCCCTGCTCACATAATAAACCACATTAGGAGCTAAGGGGTTATTTTCATTCTGTAACAGTGCCTCATCTTTGAATTATCTGAGTGGTTTTCATTATAAACTTTTGTTGCAAATTTTAATAGGCTGAATGTACACAGCCTTAGGAAAGCTAATTTGTTTCTAAGGAATTCTTTAATAGCTATTACAAAAACTAAAATAAAAAAAAAAAACCCACACAAAAAACAGGCCTTAAAAAGGGATTAAAGTTGATTTATCTATGTCTTGGAAAGTGCAAGCTAACTGAAAACACAACATGCTGCAACGCATGGAAATTGTTGTCATAAAAATAAATTATCTCAGTGGATGTGCATTCGGGAAGTGGTAAATAATGCTATTCACTCATAAGAACACATTTAAACTGGAAAAAATTACAGACATCTCCCATTAAGAAAGATAGTCTCTTATGTTCATGTAATATAGACACAGTAAATGCTATAAAATCACAACACAGTCAGCAAGTCTGAAAACTCATGAGGTCATATCTACATAATGATAGTACTAGGATTCTGGTTCAAAAATTAAATCATGCCCATGTTGCCTGCTCTCGTTTTAGTACAAAATAATGTAACTAAAATACATATAGATGAGCAGGTTTTTTAAATCTATGGTTTCCTAGAATCAGAAAAAATTGGTACATAATCACATCACAAGGAGATAAATTTGGCCGGGTAACATATTCACTTCCATTGCAGTTCAAAGGAAGAAAAGAGTTGCACAGACCTATTATTTTTTCTATCTGATCTGTTCTTCCTCAGAAACCTCCACCCACTTTGGGCAGCTGAAACCAAATTTACCTAGTCTAATAATCTCAGTTTGAGTCAATAATGTCAAACAACTCTTTGAGTAGTCCCATTTCTTTAGATAAAAAGGTTTTCTTTCAGATGACTATCTTTTTCCTATTGAGAGAAGGCACCCATTTATGCACTCTCTCATGTCAACAGAAGAGATTCAGGCTGTAACCTAAATGTTATATGTAGAAGGGTTGACAATACTGACTCCATCTTGTTCATGTCCTAGGGATGACCTCCCTTGGGGCTAAGTGTTCTAGGCCCCTTGGAGGTTAATGTACGCTTGACCAGAATTCAGGAAGGCTTGATCTGATCTTTCCAAAACTTTAGATAACTAATAGAGAGAACATAGTTTCATCCCCTCTGGCACACAGATGGTTCTACTTTAGATAACTACCTTTTGACTTCACCATAATGCCTCTTGCTCTATAAAATCTGGGTATTTAGGTCCAGACTTTGTGAAGAATAGCTGTGTATGCCCTGATTGTTACCTACCCAACCACCCATCCCTAAGTTATCCTGAACAAAACTCTATGTAAACAGTATGGAGTGGCTTGATTCATTTTTTGGTCTCAAAGTGACTTCACAGTCTGGAGGATATTTGAAGGCTGTCCCTTCTCTACCTTCTAACAGTGCCCCATGCATTCTCTATGATCTTGGCTGTGGAGGGCCTTAGACTGGTCAACCCTCTGGTCCAGTGAAATACGAGTAATCATATGTCACACTGTATGTGTCATGAAGGCACCTACTTCTGGCTACAGATACTTGTCCTATGCCTCCAATTTCCAATATGTACCAGCTCTGTCATGAAACTGCAAGATTGGCAGGGCATCTCCTGCCCCCCTTTGCACAACTGCTTTCCCTCTCAAGGTGTGTCTGATGGCCCAGAGCCTTAGTACAACAAATAAAGGCCTAGAAGAACATGTGAATGCACAGCTTCAAGTCTGTCAACATGCCTCTGGCCATCACCATTGAGCCAGTACTTTTATACCACATCAACACAGTGGATCCAGAGCATTTTATCAGGGATTTGTAGCTGCCATCACAATTCCTATGGAATTATGCCACTTGCTACAGTGTTTCCAAAATCTAATTTATAAGAATGGATTTTTTAAAGCCCTCACCTTAAAGTTTTGGTACTGAGTGATAAAGAAGAAAGGAGTTTTGACCTTGAAACTACCTAATTTGCCTTAAGAGAGTAAGATTTATGACCTAATCATCATAAGCAGATATCTTCTGTGCAATATGAAAGAAAATCTATGAATGTAGTCTATTAGGCTTAGTGCTCATATACTAAAAAAAATAGAAAATCATGTCTCTATAGAAAAACTTATATAACTAGATAATTGTTTTTCATCAAAATACTATTCTGAATACTATACGCTGAGTACAGCTTTAACTCTTTAATCCTTTGCATTCCTGCTGCATCAACTATTATTCTTCACATGTAAACTGAAAGGGATTGCTTGCTTCTGACAGACTAGTAAGACAATCAAAAACCCATTACTGAAAAAAAAATGATGCCTTAATATATATATATTTTTAAAGATTTTATTTATTTATTTGTCAGAGAGAGAGAGTGAGAGAGAGCGAGCACAGTCAGACAGAGTGGCAGGCAGAGGCAGAGGGAGAAGCAGGCTTCCTGCCGAGGAAGGAGCCCAATGTGGGACTCGATCCCAGGACGCTGGGATCATGACCTGAGCCGAAGGCAGCTGCTTAACCAACTGAGCCACCCAGGCGTCCCAGATGCCTTAATATATTTCAAAATATCAGATCCACCACACTTAAAAGGGAAACTGCAGACTTAAGGTGAAATTGATTTGAATTTGGAATCTATTATCTACCAATTTCCTCCAGACTTTCCACTAACTTCTTTTGAGTTGAGAGAACCAACCAAGTAGGGCTCATATTTTATCATTTCCCTATTATCTATGTATTCCTGGGGCCAAATCAGAAACTGATTCCCTTATGTAATATGAGTTATCCTTGAGAATCTGTAACTCTGGGATGATCCATTAAGTGAT
>PISX010022422.1:0-31652 GCA_004024625.1 Mellivora capensis | reverse complement strand
GGGACGCCTGGGTGGCTCAGTTGGTTGGACGACTGCCTTCGGCTCAGGTCATGATCCCGGAGACCCGGGATCGAGTCCCGCATCAGGCTCCCAGCTCCACGGGGAGTCTGCTTCTCCCTCTGACCTTCTCCTCGCTCATGCTCTCTCACTGCCTCTCTCTCAAATAAATAAATAAAATCTTAAAAAAAAAAAAAAAGGAGAACATTTGCAGCAAACTATCAGTCTCCAGATGCTGACCCTTTTCACATCTGACCACATCAAAAAGACAACTACCACTGAAGGCTCTGCTCCACTGATCTCCAAACATAGTAGATTCTCCACCGACTGAACCCAGTGGTAGCTCAGAGCACCCAGCGATTCAGGAGCTGGAACTAAGACACACTACATACTCTCTCTTTCAATCCATCTTTTAAGTCTTATCATGAATGCTTGATTTTTATTCTCAGAACAGAGAATCCTTCACATGACTATTAATAGAACCATAAGATTTTTGGCTTTCCAAATGCAGATGAATTTTTTCCCCTAAGTTTCCAAATAAGAATTCCACAGAAGACCTTTAATTGTCCCTGGTGGGATGATAGTTGCATGACTTACAGTATTTGTTTTTTCTCAGAGTAGGGCATTATGATTGACTAGGCCTGTTACATGCTCAACACCTTGGGTTAATGGGGAGGGGGCACGTTGGGGTAGAGAAATAGGGGAATAAAGTTCACAACTTCATCAGAGATATTGACAAGGTTGAGGGTGTTTTTTCAAAAAGAATTTTTCCTAATACATTTATTGATTCAATTTGGTGAGTTTCAGTTGTTAATTAGATTTTTTTAACATTGGATTTCTAGGTTCATTACATCCTTTCCATTTCAATCAGCATTCTCTTTATTTGTTTTCTTTCTCTGCTGGTTCATTTCATCTGTCTCAGTTGTCTTTCATATCAGCTTATTTCATAGAGTACATAAAAAAGAGATTTTTAGGGGAACACAATGCAGAAATACAATAAAATTATATTCAGCTATCTCTAGTTTATAACCCATGTCCTTCTCATTACATCTTGAGTAAAAAGTTCTCTATTACTTCATGTTTCAAACTCCTTTCACTGGTTCTATAATGGTGTTTTTGATATGCACTTCCTCTTTTTAAATGAGGAGAGTTCTGACCCTAAGATTTGGTGATTATTCTCATCCCTGCATGATAGCATTTAAAAATCTACTTTAGGTTAAAATCATTAATGAGAAGGCAAGCAAAATAGTATCCACACAGGGAGAGTGGGTGAGGAATGGTGGTAGGCAGACTAGAGCAGGTGTTGGAGTTTCAGCAAGCCCAGGAAGCCTTGATAAAGAGCTGATGGGTACATACAAGGTGAAGTGGGGCATTATGGAATGAGGCAGTCTGGCAGCGGTGTCGGAACCCAAGCTGGTAATCTAGAGATGGAAATGGAGGGGTAGGCCATTGGAACATCACGTAGTGAAGAAGCAACTACATGGGCATAGGGGATTGGTTATATAGAGTAAGATTAATTTTAGAAAAAGTATTATATTAACAACAATGAGAGTTTAGTTTCTCACTTTCAGAAAAGGAAACTTAAAATATGGAAATGAAGCTAGCTAGATGAACACTATGATGAGGTTTTCAATATAAATATAAAAGATATATTGATAGAGATACTATCACTCAAATGTGTCTCTTTTCTTTTAAGATTTTATTTATTTATTTGACAGAGAGAGAGAGAGAGATCACAAGTAGGCAGAGAGGCAGACAGAGGGATAGGAGGAAGCAGGCTCCCTGCTGAGCAGAGAGTCCAATGTGGGCCTGATCCCAGGACCCTGAGATCATGACCTGAGCCAAAGGCAGAGGCTTAACCTACTGAGCCACCCAGGTGCCCCTCAAATGTGTCTCTTTAAAAATTCAACTAACCAGTTAATTTTTTCTTGACTACTCTGTCTAAAATAACAGTACCTCCTTTTTATCTGTCTTACAAAATTTCATTTTTCTTTATGACATAGTTTGGAAAAAGAAGTTATAAGAAAGGGAGAACATCAGTTGCAAAAATCTTGAGTAGGAAGCATGCTTGCTCTGTTTGAGTAAAAGGCCAAGAGTCCAAAGGTATATAGGTGGCTCAGTGGGTTAACCCTCTGCCTTCAGCTCAGGTCATGATCTCAGGGTCCTGGGATGGAGCCCTGCATCAGGCTCTCTGCTCAGAGGGGAGCCTGCTCTGCCCCCCCACCTGCCCCGCCTGACTCTCTGCCTACTTGTGATCTCTGTCTGTCAAATAAATAAATAAAATCTTAAAAAAGAGAGAGAGAATAAATACAAGGGGACAGAGAAGAAAAGAGGGAGAGGGACAGAGAAGATAAGGCCAGAAATCTGATAGAGACTCATTATGGAGGGCCTCATAGACCATGGACAAGACTTTTGAATTTTATTTTATGGGAAACAAATCATAGCTTTGATCATGATTGTGATGCAGCTTATATTTTAAAGTATCACTCCTACTACTATGTAGAAAGCAACTTGCCTTACAAGAAAGGAAATAAGAAAGCCAATTCAAGGTGAGAGGTAATGGTGGCTTGGTCAGCAGTTAATCGTGGTGAAATTCTTGAGAGAGTAACCAGCATTTCTTGGATGACTTTTTGTGGAGTCCATGCAAAACAAACCAATCAGGGATAATTGGGAAATTTTGATATCACTCACAGAAGCTTTGATAGAAAAGCAGGCTTAGAGGCAGAAATCTAGGTTTTTTGGTATACTTACTTTTAAATGCCTGTTAGAAATCCAAGTGAAGATGACAAATAGGGATTCTGGAAATTATGGGAAGGGTAGGGGTATAAAAGTAGAAGTGACCTGTTCAAGAAGGAATTAAACTTATATCAGATTACCTGGGGGCTAATAATAAACAGAGAAGAAGATTGGTTCTCAGACTGAGTCTAGAGTTATCCCAAGACTTAGAGGTCTAGAAGATGGAAAGGAGCAAAGGATATTCAGAAGGACTGATATGAAGAAGCACCAAAAAAAAAAAAAAAAAAAAAAGAAGAAGGAATAGGTGGTGGGAGGAATAGTGTTGGGGAAATGAAATATCTCACTTTATGTATGCTCCATCATGTTTATCTATATGTTTTTGTTTTTCTAGAGTTCAAAGCTAAGAAAAAAATATATTAAAAAAATATATATATACATATATATTTTCTCATGAAGCTTACTAATTCTTAAAGCTGTAACTTGCAAAGAACAATTATCAAGGGAGGGGAGGTTGAGTCAATCACCAATGGTCAATGATTTAGTCAATCATGCCTATGTAATGAAGCCTCCATCAAAAACCCAAGAGGACCAGGTTTGAAGAGTTTATGGGTTGGTGACCACTTGGAGACTTGTGGGGGAATGGAACACCAGATGAGAGCATAGAAGCTCTGTGCCCTTTCCCCATACCTTGCCCTGTGCCTCTATTCCATCTAGCTATTCTTGAATTATATCATTTTGTTATCCAGTAAGTGAAGTGTTGCTGTGAGCTCCTTCAGCAAATGAATCATACCAGAGGAGGGAGATGTTGGAATCTCCAATTTTGTATCCAGTCACTCAGAAGCACAGGTCACAACCTGGACTTGTGGTTGGCATCTGAAGGGTGTGTAGGGGGGAAATAGTTTTATGAGACTGAACCCTTAACCTGTGGGGTCTGATGCTATCTCTGGATGAATAGTCAGTTTTGAGTCAAGTTATAGGATAGCTGGTGTCTGAGAATTGTTTGTTGGTATGGGGAATCCCCCACACCTGGAAATTGGGTGTCAGAATCATTTTAAAATTTTATTCCAAATAACCATCCCTAATTGCACTGATATCTCTTCATTTAACATCATTTTAACTTTCAATAGGTTTACCCAAATGAGTCGACCAATAGTTATTTCTTTTCTTAGTCTAAATTACAGTAGCTTAATTATTCATGACTGAGCTTGAATCATTTAATCCATTTTGTTTCTGGGAAATGTAAATGTTATCAATAGATGGATTATGACATTAAGAATATATAAAATTTATGACTCATTTACATTAGCCTACCAAGTTTGCAAAACACATGGCTGATTTTTTTTCTTGTGTGAACAATTTTTTTTCTTTGAAAACTATTTTGAAGTGAATACATGATAAAAATAGTTTGAGTAAAATTGCTTTTCTTACTAATCTGGGAAAAACTATATTTATTTATAATAATACATATTCTAATTCTAAAGGCTAATGTCTGGATATTTTACATTTGGAAGTGTTATTTGATAATACCAAAAAAGTAAGCACCTCCTATCAGCACTTTTCAAAAGCATTTAAATGCACAATATTATCTAATAGTTATAGAAACGCAAAAGAGTTTCATTAAAGAGTTTCATTTTCTTAAACAGATAGCATTGAGACCCTAATATGGGCTGGACTCTAGGTGCTTGGGATATACCAGTGAGCAAAGCGAACATTCCTGTCCAACTACAGCTTATATTTTAGAAGGATGGTGAGTAGATCAAGGCTTTTGGTAATTCAAGCTTTCCATAGGGTCACAGAAGAGGGAGAAGCAGAACTGTGGAAATTATAATCCATTGGAGCTCTAGTCAGATAGTGTTAAAAAAAATTCTTGTTCCCTTTTATTATTTTGTTTGTTTCTAGGACAAACATAAGGAATCATAGATTTTAAGAATTTTTTTCATGGGTATAATAATCAGGAGATTTGGGTCTGTCACAATGTAACATCTTCTGATCTTTCACAAATATAAAATGTTAAATTGTGCATGCTATTAACTACATATTAATTTTTCCTTTTGTAAAATGATAAAACAGTGTAAGCATTGAGATGAATATATATGGTTTCTACCAAAGGTAGCAGTCATTGTGAATGTCTTCCAAAGATGAATAATATTCAAAGTAGTGTCATTGTAAATCCCATTCAATTGATAATTCTAGAAAGATTTCATTATGCTATATTAATCTGAATATAAAAACATCCTTCAGATGCTAATAATTAACATGCATAATTTTGCTGAAATCGCAAGACTTCGAATATTTTCTATTTGTAATTTTTTACGAGTTTGATGCTTCTCTAGCTAAAAGGAAAAAACAGTTATATATATTTTAATAGTATCATGTTACATATAAAATGTATATTAAAAGATTTAATCAACTTAAAATTAAAAGAAGCTTACTAAAGAAATTTAAACTGTGATTTCTGATTATTGTAAAGTTTTCTCTTTTTTTAATTACTTGCTGTGTATACATAAAGGTTCATTCCTCCTAAGGTTTCATTATAGAGAGTGGTCTCTTGTAGGGATGCTGTGCCCCATTTTTACATAGTGAATACTGCTAAAGAAAAAATATATATTCCATAGCATTTTTAAGGCACAGTAAGACAGACATTCTCCAAGAGTAAAGCTATCATGATAGGTATAAAAACCACTACAATGGAATTTTGCAGCAGGAGAGAGAGAGATCAGGTTTAACTCTGAATAAATACAACATGGGGAAGTAGGAACGTATGACCAAGGAGCAAGGCAGGGTTCAGTGGATGGAGAATTACTACATGGAATCACTAAGAGGAAACATAAGGGGTAAGGGAGGATTCTAGAGAAACTGGTCTAATGATGTTTTTGGCAAACTGAGGCAGCACCTGTGGGATGGTGAAAAAATGTGGAACCTGATTAAATACTGAAGGTGGGGCTTTTGTTTAAACTGATTTATCAAAAGTCTGGCTAAAATTAGACAATAGAAAGAGGAACATCAAAGTAGACCTTGTTGAAAAGTTCAGGGGAGCCTGACTATAGATCCCAGCCAAGGAGAGGAAGTATGTCAATCCCGACTCATCTTTCAGGACTTGTGTCATTTTCCCAGTGAGACCCCTCAGATCCTCCAGATCACACAATCCATCATACCTCCTTCCCACCCTCCTCCCACCCCAAACATTATTATAGTATCTAGTCATTTTTCTTCATTTATCTTAACTCCAATTATATCTTTATATGTATATTTATTTAACGCTCAGCCTATCGTTTTAAGCTTATTAGTATCATGTATCTACCATATGTGTTTTATTGATCAGGGTGTATTTAACACTGAACTTGGGTCTGGCATGTAGTAAATTATCAACTTCTGGGTCAAGTTAAAAAAGATGGAGAATAAATAAAAGAAATTAGGCATTTATCTGAAATTTAACTAATTCTCTTATATTAATTTGATAGATTGTAGTACAAATGGCTTGGGCAAAGTCTAGCATTATTCATCTGTATATATGCATTTTGTGTATAATGTACACAACTTTTGAAGGGAAAGACCTTGCTGATTATTCAAGCAGGCATTATTGCCTAACCAATGTTCATTCCCTTTTTCTTTTAGTACTATAATCCTCTTTTTTATTTTAAGGTTTTATTTACCTATTTGACAGACAGAGATCACAAGCAGGCAGAGAGGCAGGCAGAGAGAGAGGAGGAAGCAGGCTCTCCGCTGAGCAGAAAGCCTGATGCGGGCTTGATACCAGGTCCCTGGGATCATGACCTGAGCCCAAGGCAGAGGATTTAACCCACTGAGCCACCCAGGCACCCCCTTATAATCCTCTTCTTAATAATTCATTCATCCTTCTACCAAGTGTCTGAGGAAAAGAGGACTCCTACCTTTCCTATGGAGGTAAAGCCTGCTTGATTCTAAAGCAAGGACGTTCCTCTTCCCTTTGCCAGTGACTGGTTTAGGGGTTAGCACATGATCCACTTCTGGCCAATGAGCTATACAGACAAGTCTGCTAGTATTTCTGGTCAGATTTTCTTCTTTTGTTTAAGGAGAGACCTAGTAAAAGTAAAAGTAATTCCTATTCTGCCTCAGGTAATTATTATTTATGTATTTTATATATATTTATATATATATATAAATATATATAATTACATATATATATTTTATATATATAAAAATATATATAATTACATATATTAAATATGTAATTTCCATAATTGCCATGACTATGAAAGGAGCCAGACTGAGGGCAAAGCTGTCACCCTGATAACAAAACAGGAGGAGAAATAATCTGGGTCCTTGATGTCATCATTGTACTACTGAATTAACCAGCTCTGAAGACACTTGACTCTGAATTTCTGTTTAGTGAAAGCCACTTTGAAAGGATTTTTCTTGTGTCTTCAGCCAAAAGTTTTGGAATGCATTTTCAAAACAGTAGTGTATAACATTCAGGATGTATGAGCGAACACTATTTCAATAAAATGTTTAATCTGCATAATCATCAGTGCCACTTTGGTCAGCAAGTGATTATCTGATTGTGCATTAGTGCAGAATGAAAGAGATGCAAGTTTAGTTGGATTGGGCAAAAACCATGCAATTATCTACTGTTTTCCCATTAAAAATCCTCATAAATTACATTATGCCAAACAACTTAATAGCTATGCCACAGCTGGAGCTGAAAACCATCATCTGACACTGTGGGAGTCAAAATGTGTTATGAGATCAAACTTATGAACTTCTTTCCTTTCACAGTGAATTAGCTAAAATATTGATGGTTTAATGAGTAAAGTTGATAATAATTAGCATGTGTATGCCGTAGAATGTCTGCTTAATTTTCATGGCACATGACATTGAAATAGTTTTCATGTGCTCTTCCCTAGCTTGATTGCTAGATTTGTGGACTCTTTGTGGCATCATAAACTATATTTCATAAACCATTAAAATAATCATAGGTTATTAATATAAAGTTCTCTCTATCTGTATATATATTAATCTATACATATACATATATGTGCATATATATGTCTATATACATATGTCTATATACATACATGCATATAGACATATGTGTGTATATATATCTTGTGTGTGTGTGTATGTGTGTGTGTGTATAATAGTATTCTAAGGGTCTTACGTATGTGAACTTATTTTACCTTTCCAACAGTTTTATGAAATAAATTCCTTTATTCTCTTCTTAGAAATGAGCAAATTGAGACACAGGTATTCTTAGTTCCCTTGGATCCCTCAGCTAGGCTGTGGAGCTGGACCGTTTGATTCTACTCTTAACTGCTGTGTTGACTCCTTCTTGTTAGGTAGACAACATACAAATGATAACTAGAGAATGAATACTTCAGTTTTGATTTTTTTCCTTTTTCTTATTATGTTTAGTTAGCCACTGTATAGTACCTCATTAGTTTTTGATGTAGTGTTCAGTGATTCATTAGTTGTGTGTTATATACCCTGTGCTCATCACAACACATGTCCTCCTTAATACCCATCACTCTATTACCCCATGTCCCCATCCCCACCCCCTTTGAAACCCTTGGTTTATTTCCTGGGGTCCATAGTCTCTCATGGCTCCTCTCCCTCTGATTTCTCCCCTTTCAGATTTCCCTCCCTTCCCCTATTGTCTGCAATACTACTGCTTATGTTCCTCATATGAGTGAGAGCATATGATAATTGTCTTTCTCTGTTTGATTTACTTCACTTAGCATAATCCCCTCCAGTTCCATCCATGTCCACGCAAATTGTGGGTATTCATCCTATTGGTGGCTGAGTAATATTCCATTGTATATATATACTACATCTTCTTTATCCATTCATCTGTTGAGGGGAATCTCAGCTCCTTCCACATTTTGGCTATTGTGGACTTTGCTGCTCTGAACATTGGGGTGTTTGTGCCCCTTAAAGAATGAATATTTTAAATCCTTCTATTAACTATACATGGGGTTTGTTTGGTACTTGAGAAAAAATAACTACTTATATGGAATAAAATACTCTTTCACACCACTAGTAGAAGAAGTTATTTTATTAAATTGAATACATACTGCTTCTAAAAAGGTTCCTATAGTTTAGCCTTAAGAGATTTCTTGCTTGAATTTACAATCCTGAGATCAAGACCTGAACTGAAATCCAGAGTGATATTCTTAACCAACTGAGCCACCCCGGTGCCCCAAAACTTAAGAAATTTCTATACCTAGAAGTTAATTTCATGTTACATAATGGAAATTTGTTTTAATAAACAGTCATATATCTTGATAACTACTATTTCTAAATTAATGATTATTGTCTGGTCCATTGGCAAAAATGAATTTTGGATTAAATTGTCAATGCAATTCATCGAGTTTCCTTTGCAACTGCATCAGTACTTTATTTAAAATCAATTTAAGGAATATAATTTTAAACAAATTACCTATTCAAATTATAGACCATAGTGAATAATACTCCCAAAGTTTCAAATTAAAAGCTTTTTCTTTTCCTTCCAAAAGTAAGTTTTTATCCAAGTTTGAAAGATTAAGCATTACAACTAGGAAATTTAGGGGATGATAGTAAAGTCATTAATTATGTAAGTGCATTAAAAAATAAGCCATAAGGGAAATTTTATTAATGGCTAAATATAGATTTAAATAATTATGACCTTCAGGGGCGCCTGGGTGGCTCAGTGGGTTAAAGCCTCTGTCTTTAGCTCAGGTCATGATCCCAGGGTCCTGGGATCAAGCCTTGCCTCAGGCTCTCTGCTCAGCAGGGAGCCTGCTTCTCCCTCTCTCTCTCTGCCTGCCTCTCTGCCTACTTGTGATCTCTATCAAATAAATAAATAAAATCTTTAAAAAAATAATTATGATCTTCAGCGCATTTGGTATCTGGGCATTACATGTATTCATGAATCAATGTTTTCCTTTACATATCTTCCCATTTATCTTAGACCTGTATGTATCATACATTTATGCATCCAGAAATATTTCTAGAAATAAACTTTCCTCATGTATTGTATTGTTTGTAAACGCAGGTATGTACTCTAGGTAGTGCATTCTTATAAAAAGCCATTACATATAAAGAAATATATTTTAAAAATTTTAAAGGCCCACAGTAATTAAGACTATATTAAACAGTATTATTTATACATTGATAAATATTACACACATGGTAGTCATCCTCAACTGAAGAAGGCTTTAAGTGCTTATTATGAATGTAGAGGAAGACACCTGTATAAAAAAAAAGTTGTACACATTACCCTTAGGGAATTAACACTTTGATGGCAAAAGTTTATATTCAGTTGGCACAATGTCAGGTAGTCATAGGAACAATGCAATTGAAATCTCATGACATAATTATGTGTCAATTATTATTTTCATTTTTTAAATAAACTTTCAAGAAGGTAAGAAAGTTTTCAAGGTTACATACTGTCATTGCAATTATAGAGACTTTCCCCGAGGTCCTTCTACTAGTTCGACTGTCTCCTAACCTCACTTACCATTTATATTTTCCACACTGCAGTCAGAGTGATAGTCCTAAAATTAAAACCAAACAAACAAACAAACAAAACCCTGCTATTCTGTCTTCTTTAAAATACAGCAAGTGCTGCCAATCGCTTTCAGAATTAGATCCAGTTTCCTCGACTTCTCTAACAAGACTATAGTTTATCCCTGTGCTAGTTCAGGGAAAGATCTCCAGCTAGTGCCAATTAATTTGACCCAAATACTGATTTGGGAAGTAGAGAAGCTAGCAGGGATTTTCCTCCTATATCAGATTTTGGGGGACTTAATTATTGGTTGACAACGAGAGACACTATTCTAAGTTTAATAGTAGATGTTTAGGAGTCCATTCTCTTTCTCGAGGGACTTATGAATGTCCTCGGTGATGGAAAAAAATTAATACATGGAGGAGGTAGAAAGGAATTCAGGTCTTGGAGCATGGTGAGTATCTTAGACTTTCAGCAGTTGATGGATGATCAGCTTTGGACCTGAAGCCAGGTAGCTGGTAAGACAATTTGGGTAGCTTCTCATATTCAGGCAGTGTAAGTGTTGCCATGAACAAAGAGTTTCTGTGGGAACTGTCTGGGCACTGGGGCATAGTGATGGACTCACAGAGGTAATAACTGGGGCATCCCATGATAGTCTTTACATTTCTGTCCACAAAGACCCCGATAGTCCTATCCCACTCTTCTGAGCCTACAGCCTCCCTCTTTCTTTGGTTCCACTAAGAATTCCTCTTTCCTGCCTGGAGCAAGGATAGTAGATAGGGGGAAAAAAGAAGGGGGTGTTCTTGTTGCAAATATTGTATGCTTCTTCTTTGCTTTTCAAATCTGTCATCTGGGGTAAAAAGTGTGTTCTTTCTTTAAATTATGAGTTTGAAGAAACCATTCCTATTTCTCTCTCCCTTTCTCCTTTCCTTCCCCCTCTTCATTTCATTATGCCTTTTCTTTAGACATATATTCTACCAAGAGAAATACAGGGTACAGAGTGCCTCAAAGGAAAAAAAATGGGAAAAATGGGTAAAAGACATACTGTCAATACTTAGGTTAAAATGGCCTTAGGCTGACATATTGATCGGTGATCTATTCCTCTCTAAACTCCCATTAAAATATTATTGAAAGCATAACAAAAAGGAAAATATGCCACTATTTGAGAAAATAAGTCTAACATCAATTTTTCAGAGTTTAGAACTTGAGTCTGCTGTTATAGTATTATGATCATGGGGCTACAAAGTATCATTATTGCTAATGTACCCTTCAGCCTTACACATTTCAGTCTGACTACCCACAGAGTTCACAGGAGATTATAGCTGTTTCTGTCTCATAGTGTTGAGGTAGAAGGGCCTTATCAAAGAACACTGTAGGTAATTTTTCCTTCCTCCAAACTCTCACACATTAGTGTTTGATTTCTTGACATGAGAAGAGAATATTACTGTTCCCTCCCTACCTCACCAATAGGCACCTTTCTTTACATAACTCACAGTTTCCGATGTACTTTATGGATGAACATTATGGGTAGGAGTTAAAGACTTTAAAGAGTAGAAGGCAGTGTATGTAGCAGAGATAGGAGTAGTCCACACAGGGCAGTATATTTCTTATAATAGATCTAGCTAAAGAAAATGAAACGGCTTAAGTTGTCCTAGGATTGTAATTTTCAAAAATATTGTTACTGTGGGACTTTTAGAATTACCGGAAGAATACTTGCAATTTTTCAACACAAGGCATAAGTCCAGGTTTTTATCTGGTCTCCTCTTATTTCTCTTAGGCATAAACAACATTTCTGTTAGCCAAGATTAGCCTTGGGCCATTAATTATATCCATAAAAACATGCTGCTGCTTATGTATAAATTATAGAACAAAAGGAAAAATGTACTTGATCTTACAAATATTTCAAAATAGCTGACCACTTGTCTGTTTCTTTTCTAGATCAAAATTCATACCCCATCCTTCATTTCTATAACATTGGTTTTCTTCGTCCTTGCTAACTGGAAATAAGTATTTCACCTTTCAAAGACCTACCTTTATCCCCATGAGCTAAATTCCATCTGCTTCCCCCCCTTCTGTAATCTTATTTTATTAAATTTATCCTTATTCATCTAGATTTTAAACCATTCTCCCAAATCAGCATAGGGAGAATGTTCAATCTCTACCATCGGGAAAAACAATAAGAACAAATATATGTCCTCTCTTGATTCATGATCACACTTCTTTTTAAAGACTGTCCTTTACTTATTCTAAATATTTTTATTGCCTTTTGATTCCTTTTAATTTAAAATTTCAATATTAGGCTCTCTGTTCCTTCCCATTGAACAATTGCATCTTCTGGTGCAGTGCTGTCTGCATCCCCGAGACATGATGTTGAAGGTCAGAGTAAATGGATTTGACCTTATAGAGCACCTAGTCTCCAGGGCTACTTTTAATTCTGGCAAAGTAGAAATTGTTGCCATCAATGACCCCCCTTATTGACCTCAACTACATGCTCTACAAGTTCCAGTGTGATTCTCCCCATGGAAAATTCAATGGCACAGCCAAGGCTGAAATGGGAAGATTGTCATCGATAGAAAGCCTATCTGCATCTTACAGGAGTGAGATCCTGCCAACAACAAATGGGGTGATGCTGATGCTGAGTATGAGATGAAGTCCATTAGGGTCTTCACCACCTTGGAGAAGCCTGGGATTACTTGAATGGTGGGTGAAGAGGGTCATTATCCCTGTCCCTTCTGCTGATGTCCCTATGTTCATGATGGGTATGAACCTGAGAAGTAGGACAACTTCCTCAAGGTTGTCAGCAATGTCTCCTGCACAAATGCTTGATTCCCTGGCCAATGCCATCTATGGCAACTTTGGCATCGTGGGGGAGAATCATAACCATAGTCCATACTATCCTGCTACACAGAAGACTGTGGACAGGCCCTCTGGGAAGCCATGGCATGATGGCTGAAAGTCTGCCCAGACCATCATCCCTGCTTCTATTAGAGCTGCCAAGGTTGTAGGTAAGATCATCCCTGAGCTGAATAGGAAGCTCACTGGCATGGCCTTCCATGTCTCCACCCCTAACATGTCAGTCATGGATCCAACCTGCTGCCTGGAGAAAGCTGCCAAATACAATGACATCAAGAAGGTGGTTAAGCAGGCATCAGAGGGCATGCTCACAGGCATCCTGGGCTATCCTGAGGAATAGGTTGTTTCCTGCAACTTTAAGAGTGACACCCACTTCCACTTTTGATGTTGGGGCTGGCACTGCCCTCAATGACCACCATGTCAAGCTTATTTCCTGGTATGACAATGGATTTGACTAGAGCCACAGATGGTAGACTTTATGGTCCATAGGGCCTCTAAGGAGTAAGAGCCCCCTGGACCACCAGCCCCAGCAAGAGAAAGAGGAAGAGCAAAACTCTTGGATACTGGGGAGTTATTCCCCCCCAAAATCATCCCCCAAAACACTGAGACTCTCCCAACCTCCCCACAGTTTCCATGCCAGACACCCTGAAGAAGGAGAGGGACATGGGGAGACCTATCTTGTCATGTACTATCAATAAATTATACTGTACCCAGTCCCCCCAAAAATTCAACTTAATTGCAGAATATTTGATTATAAATGCCCTTTAATTCTTAGCCAAATGTAGTTTCAAACTTTTTTGAAACTACTCTTGTAGATGTGTCAATAAATCTATTTATTGCTAAATCCAATGAACAACTTTCATTCTGAAGAAATTTTAATTCCATGTAGCACTGTATATTATTGATCAAGTTAACATTTCAATAATTTTTCTTTCAAAAATAATAAATAGTGGACATATCTTCATTGTAGAAAAATTTAAAAAGCAAAAATTTTTTAAAAATTCCACAGTTGAAATACACCTATTTTTAAGCATCATCTATACAGTTTATACATGCACAAACATATGTAGCAAAGTAATATTTAAGTATATGTATGTGTGATTATCTACATATACAGAAATATCTCAATATGCTCCCTCCTTCACAGAATTTTAAAAGCTCCATCAAGGTGGCTTAGACATCTTCCCATGTCAATGTATATCCTCAAAGAGGTACATGCTAGTTATTAAAGAAGCCAGAAAAAAAAAAAGCTACATGATGGTGAAGTGGAAGTTGGAAAAAATATCTGGAAAGATGACAAAATAACTGTAACTAAGACAGAAACTGACAAATTAGAAACAGAAAATGGTGGAATTCCGCCACAGGAAGTATTTTTTAAAACTTTTTAAGAAACCACCTTCTTTCAAAGATAATGAATTTAAAAGGAGACAAAAGGGGTCCCTGGGTGGCTCAGTGGGTTAAGCCTTTGGCCCAGGTCATGATCTCAGGGTCCTGGATCGAGATCCCCGCTTCAGGGCTCTCTGCTCAGCAGAGAGCCTGGTGCCCCCCCATCTTGCTGCCTGCCTCTCTGCCTACTTGTCATCTCTCTCTCTGTCAAATAAATAAAATATTTTTAATAAATTATTAATTAATTAATTAAAGAAGGAGACAAAAAAGCAGATATTTGGTAATTAGAAGAGGAAAATTAGATGAGACTTAAGCATAAATTAAGATTGAAACAAAAACAAAACCTAAAGGAAAACCATATGTAATATTAAAGCATATATTTGCTTTTCTATAATTGTCATTAAAGTAGGAAAATCAAGCAAATGCTTTATTAAGGATTGTGATTGTGATTGTGCTCTAATCAGCTGTTAATTTCATTCACTGTCATTGTCATAAACATACTCTCTAGAAAGAATCATCATAGTGTTTTCATTCTTTAGTAAATGTAAATACATTCTCTCATGTCACAATTAAGTCCTTCATGTTGAATATTAAATTACACAATAACAGTAATAATCAGAGTACAGAAAGAAGACCATAGAATTTCAGAGCATGGACTCTGGACAAATGGTTTGGATTCATATCTAGCTCTTCTACTTTGAGTGAGTAAGTTTTCTAATCTCTCAAGCAGGAATGATAATAATAGAATTTATCACATATGGTTCTTTTAAAGATTGCATGAATTAATATATGTAAGACATTTAGAAAAGTGATTGAAACACAGAAAAATACTTTAAGAACTAGCTGTTGCTATCACTAGGATTTAAATGATAGAAGAGCAGCAATTTTTTTTCCTTTATTCTCCACTGTATTTTCATCCTTTAGAATAGAGACTAACGCATGGTAGATGCTCAATGAATTTTGTTGAATAAAGAATATTTATTAAACACTTCCAATTGCTGGGCATGGAGATAAGTATTTTATGTGCATTACTTCATTAATCTTGCTAATAAACTGTTGAGTTTAATATACTTACCATCTTTATTTTCTTGATATGGACCTTAAAACATAGGTTAAATTAGCTATCAGATGTCAGCTGATTAAGAAGCTTATTCATTCCTTATTGCTACTTTAAAAAAAATACCACAAACTTAGCAGTTTCAGTAATATATATTTATCATCTTATATATCTATATGTCAAAAATCTGAAATGAGTCTTACTGGGGTAAAATCAAGGTTTTGAAAGTCTGACTTCCTCTTTGGAAGCTGTAGGGAGGATATTTTCTTGCCTTTTCCAGCTTTTTGAGGCCTTCTAATTTCCTTAGCTCATGGCTTTTTCTCTCCATTTTCAATCATGTATAAAAAATAAAAACAAAACACCCAGATAGAGGTAAACTCTGAAATGACCTAAATGTTTTTATTAAAATAAGAAGATTTTAAAGCAACTATTTTAAATACAAACTCATTAGTGAACAGATAGGTATTTCATTAAGTAGGAAACTACAAAAAAATTAAATATAATTAAATGTAGCTTGTAGAACTAAAATATAGTATGTATAAAATCTGACATAAAAATATAAAATCTGAAATTTTAAAAATTGCTGGATTGCCATGCCATGATATCAGATTGTGCCATTTAGAAAAATGGGTCAGTGAACTTGAAGGTGGATACTTAGAAATCACAAAATTGGAAGAACAGAAAGAAAAAAGTTTCAAAATAAAACAGCTCTATACAGAAAAGCATCATATCCTATAATGTATTTTTTAAAATATTTTATTTATTTATTTGACAGAGAGAGATCACAAGTAGGCAGAGAGGCAGGCAGAGAGAGAGGAGGAAGCAGGCTCCCTGCTGAGCAGAGAGCCCGATGCGGGGCTCAATCCCAGGACCCTGAGACCATGACCTGAACCGAAGGCAGAGGCTTAACCCACCGAGCCACCCAGGTGTCTCCCTATAATGTATCTTTTTAGAGGCCCAGAAAGAGACTAGAAAATGAGTCGGTATGTCACTTTATTTTGAATAATATTTTCCTAATGACTAATGATATTTATTATCTTTATATGTGCCTGTTGAGATCTTGTTTGTCTTCTTCAGAAAAATGTCTACTACTTTCCCATTTTTGATGTTGTTTGTCTTTATTTTGTTGTATGAGTTATCATGTATTCTGCATACTAGACCCAAACCAGATATGAACTTTCCAAATATTTCCTCCCATTCTGTAGGTTGTCTTTTCACTTTCTTAATAACATCCTTGGCACAAAATTTTTAAATTTTGCTCAAGTCTAAAGTCTATTTTTTCTTTTATTCATTTTTTTTGTGTCCCATCTAAAAATTCACTGCAATATCCAAGGCTATAAAGATTTACCTCTGTTTTCTCCTAAGAGTTAAATTGTTTTAGCTCTTATATTTATATTAATGTTACATTTTTAGTTAATTTTGTATATGGTATAAGTTAGAGGTCCATTTTCATTCTCCTGCATGCAGATAACCAGTTATCCTTGCACCATTTGTGGAGGAAAATATTCTTACGCCTAATGAATGGTGACGACACGCTTATTGGAAGTAAAATGGCCATAAATACAAGTTTATTTTTGGAGTCTTAATTCTATTCCATTGATCCATATGTCTATCCTTCTGCCAGTACCACAGAGTCTTGATAAATGTATATTTGTCATAAGTTTAGAAATAGAAGTGTGAGTGCTCCAATTTATTTTTCTTCTCAAGATTGTTTTGGAGGATTGGCTTTTCCATTTCTACCTCTCCAAAAGCCATTGAAACAGGGATTCAATAAATTTGATAGAAACCAAATTGATACTATAGATCACCATAGATCACTTTGAGCAGCATTTCAAACTGAATAACAGTAAGTCTTCCATTCTATAAACATGGATGTCTTTCATTTGTATAGATCTTTTTAAATTTCATTCAGCAATATTTCAGTTTTCTTGGTATGTCTTTAACCTTCTCCATTGAATTTGTTCTTAGATATTTCGTTCTTTTGAATATTGCTGTAGATTGAATTGTTTTCATTTTTATTTTTTAAATTTCCTTTTCCAATTGTCCATTTCTGGTGTATAGAAACACAACTGATTTGTTTGTGGGTCTTGTACCCTACAACTTTGCTGAATTTATTAGTTATAATATGGTGTATGTGTAGGTCACTTATGATTTTCTATACATAGGATTATGCCATCTGCAATTAGGGATAGTTTTAACTCTTACTTTATAATTTAGATGGTTTTTATTTCTTTTATCAGCAAATTGCTTTAGCTAGAACCTCCAGGGCAATGTAAATAGAGTGGCAAAAGAAGTCATCCTTATCTTGTCTCTGATCTTAGGAAAAAAACTTTCTTTTACCATTGAGCATGACATTAGTCATGGATTTTTCATAAATGTCCTCTACACATTCAGGAAGTTCCCTTCTATTCCTAGTTTTCTGAGTGTTTTTATTATGAAAGAATGTTGGATTTTGTCCAATGCCTTCTGTGCACCATTTGAGATGGTCATGTGCCTAACTCCTCTTCATTCTACTAATGTGGTGTATTATATTGATTAGCTTTATTATGCTGAACCACCCTTGATTTCTGGGATAAATCCCACTTGGTCATGATATATAATTATTTTAATATGTTGTTGGATTCAGTTTGTTAATGTTTTGTATATAATTTTCCACTCATAAGGGATATTGATCTGTAGTTTTCTTTAGTTGTGATGTCTTTGTCTGGCTTTTGTATCAGGGTAATGCTGGCCTTACAGAATGAGTTAGGAAATGTTATCTCTTCCATTTTTTGGAACTTGAGAAGAATGATGTCAATTATCTCTTGCTGCTTTCAAGATTCTGTGTATCTTTGACTATCTACAGTTTTGCTATGATGTGTCTTAGTGTGGATATCTTTGTTTATCCCACTCAAAGTTTATTGAGTTTCTTGAATATCTAGATTGATATATTTCAAGAGATCTGGGAAATTTTTGGCCATTATTTCTTCAAATATTCTGCCTTTTTTTTTCTTTTTTCTTCTTCTGGAACTCCATAATGCATATGTCAGTGTGATTGATAGTATACCAAGGATCCTTAGGATCTGTTCATTTTTCTTTTTTATTTATTCTCCCCAGGCTGATTAAATTATCTTATCTTCAAGTTTACCAAGACAGTCTTCTGTTTTCTCAAATCTACTCTTGAACTCTAGTGAAATTTTCATCTCAGTTATTGTGCTTTTCAGCTCCAATATCTCTAGGGTCCTTTTTATACTTTATCCTCCTGTTAATATTCTCTACTTATACATCATTTCCATTTCCTCTCTTTGTCAATTGTTTTCTTTAGCTATCTGAGAACAGTTAAGAAAGTGACTTAATGTCTTCATGTAGGAAGTTAACATCTGCACTTGCTCTTAGACGATTTATATTAATTTCTTGTTTCCTGTAAATGGATCCTATTTATTTGTTTCTTTTCATTCTTTGTAAATTTTTGTTTAAAATTGGAGATTTTAGTACTATATGCAAAAAAAAAAGATTGATGAGGAAAAAGGAAGAAAGAAACTCATGTAGGCAGAAAGAGAGGAAGAAAGAAAGGGACAGAAGGGAGAAGAAAAGGAATGAAGGCAAAGAGAGGAAGGGAAAGAAAATAAAAGAAAAAAACAAGCAAAGCAAAGTAAAATATTATTCTTCAAGCCTTTGCAAATTGACTTGTTGGGGCATTCCTTTAAAGTCTAGCTAGGCCCTTTACAACTCTATCTAGCTTATACTTCTTACTTGTTCTGAGCCTAAAGACAAGCCACGGTTGGAAGTTTGTTGTCTTCTCAGGTCTTTTGTGAGCATGTTAACTAACCTGGACATTCATATGCCCTAGGTTTCCCCATATACATAGTAGCTTTAAAAATCCCTATTCCCTCACAATACTCAGAAATTGGCTTTTCTCGCAGAAATTTGGTTTGTTTGTTGTTTGTTCTCTTCCTTTTTTTTTTTTTTTTCCACTTGTCCTCTCTCCATACAAGTAGAAATATCTTTTTCTTTTGGCTTTTATTGTTTTGGGGAACCACAGAGCTTCTCTAACCTGACAGTTTCCAAATTAGACAAGATAAAAGGAAGCTCTCTAAAGTAGTCCTTCAGGACGAAATCCCAGTCAGTTCAAAATAAACTCAGTTTCCCAGTATCAAGATCTGCTTTGCCCACTCAAGTACTAGCTATCCATACCAGGAACATGGGCTGCCCCGTTTGAACACCACCATGCTGGGAAGTGGTGTAAGGTGATGGTTGTTAATATAAGGATCTATTATCCCATTTTCAATGGCCTTTATCCTGGCTAACCACTTGCTTCCATGCTATAAGACTTAGAATATCTTCCACTTTCCATAAGGTTGGTTCTGGCAGTTTTTGTTATTTTGGGGGTATTTCTAGGGAGGTTCCTTATTCCTACATTTTCACTGATACCACTGGTTTATTTTTATAAGCAAAATTATTGAAATATAGGCATAGCCATCTGTTTAGATATTGATGGCTGCTTTCAAGCTACATTTATTGAGTTGAGTATTTGCAAAAGAGATGGTATGGGCTGCAAACCTAAGGTATTTAATGACAGGTTCTTTAAGAAAAGTCTGCAAACTTCTGTTTAAAATTTTTCTTTATACATAAACTTTGCAAGATAAAGAGTTTATTACTTCTTTTCTAATCTACATGTAATTTGTGTTTATTGCTTTATCCCGCTGGCTTGAAGGTGATTAGTAAAAGGTTGTATGGAAATATTAAGAGTGGATAATCTTGCCATAGTCTTAGAAGAATACATTTCATTTTCATGCAAAAGTATTACATTAGCTATATATAAGAATATATTACCTTTTTCCACCCACATTGACTACCTTGACTGAAGTGTTTATACTTTTAAACAAATTTTGAATATATTCAGCCTTACTTTCTCAAATATTTTACTACTCTTTTGTTCTCCTGGAACCTGATAATACATATTCTAAATAAATTGCTCTTTTCCTACTGCTCATCAAAACCCTGTTCAGTTCTCAGCATTGTTCTATATTTAATTGTAGTTTTACTGCTATATCTTTCTTGAATCCATTTTTTTTCCCGAAGTAACTAACCTGTTGTTAATCAAAACTAGTGAATATTTTATTTCAGATTTTATATTTTTATCTCTAGCAGTTCCTCTTGCTTTGATGTAGCTTGTATTTCTTTTTCCTTCTTTCTTTCTTTCTTTCTTTCTTTCTTTCTTTCTTTCTTTCTTTTCTTTTTTTTTTTTTTTTTGAGGGAGAGTGAGAGAGCACAAGCAGGAGAGCAACAGGCAGAAGGAGAAGGGTCCTTGCTGAGCAAGGAACCCAAGGTGGGACATGATCCCTGGATCCTGGGATCATGACCTGAGCCAAAGGCAGATGCTTAACTGAGCCATAGAGGCACCCATAACAATACACTTTGGGTAGTTAAAAGTTATATGGTCTATGGGATGCCTGGGTGGCTCAGCTGGTTAAGCGGCTGCCTTCGGTTCCGGTCATGATCCCAGCGTCCTGCGATCGAGTCCCACATCGGGCTCCTTGCTCAGCAGGGAGCCTGCTTCTCCCTCTGCCTCTGCCTGCCACTCTGTCTGCTTGTGCTCGCTCTCTCTCCCCCTCTCTCTCTGACAAATAAATAAGTTTAAAAAAGAATGTTATATGATCTAAGTGAATTAACACTGAAGAATGAAGAGCCTTCTCTGAGGATGAGAGAGATGACAGGTAAGATTGAGAGTGGATGAGAATCATTCTTGCTTTAGTTTTTATATGTTTCAATATCATTTGTATATTTAACAAAGATAATGTAAAGGTAAACTTCTTTTGTGTTTTGCAAATAATACATATATAATTGTGTTATTCAGGAGCCAACAAACTCTTCTTTGCAAACACTAGCAAATAAATGTTTTAGGCTTTGAGTGACATGATTTCTGTCATAACTTCTTCATTCTGCCATTGTAATGAGAAAGCATGTGTTGACAACACATAAATGAATGAATTTGGCTGTGTTTCAGTAAAACTTTATACAAAAACTGGTAGTGGGCCAGATTTGACTTTCCAGCTTTAGTTGGTATAACCCTGGTACAAAGAGTATTAATACTTGTGTAGGGGGAAAAAAAAGAAACTGTGTATGTTTGATTATCTACTTTATTATAATGACATATTGAGACATCAAATCCATTTTTATGTGAACCATATAACAATACGTTATGTAAATTTAACAATGTTGTTGAAGTTCTACTTTACTGCTACAATTAAAAATGTATTCACCTTAAAATTTTTTTTACATCTATTCACCTTTACCAATTCAAAAGATAATAGTAATATTTTTATCAGAATGCACTTGCTAGGGGTATCTGAGTGGCTTATTCAGTTGAGTATCTGCCTTCGACTCAGGTCATGATCCCAGAGTCCTGGGATGGAATCCCGCATAGAACTCCCTGCTCATGAAGGAGTGTGCTGCTCCCTCTGTTTCCTCCTCCCACTCGTTCTATCAATATCTCCCTTGCTCTCCCTCTCAAATAAATAATAAATTAAAAATCTTTGTAAAAAAAAAAAAAACACTTGCTACTGATTTAAACAATAAATGAAACACCACTCAAAATATACAAAATATCTATAAAATCATAGAGTGTGAAACAAAAATTCAGAGGAAAATACACATGTATTGGAAAACTAGTTTCATATAAAGAATAGAATGAGTATAATTTTAAGACATAGTTAGAATGTGTTTTTAAAGAATTTCACACCAACTTCAGTTTTTATAATCAGTTGTAAGATGACCATAAAACTATAATTTGATATAGATGAGTTGGTATGTCACATAAAATACCCAAACAACCAACATATTTTGTTGAACTAAAATCATGTGTTTGAACTAGAACACAAACCAACATGTTAATGACTAAAAGGTCTCTTGGATTATTTATTTTTAAAAAGTGATGTATGATGATGTAAAAAAGTTAATGGAGCAGTTCTATCTGAAAAAAATTCTGTCTTCTAATTTACTAAAACAACTCAGACTCCTTATGTCAGATAGCTTGAAAACAGAAGGGGGAAAATGGAGTTGAAATAACTAATTTACTCAGAATACGAAAATTATCATTCCAACTTAATGAATATTTAGTATGTGTTGTTAAATTTACATATGCTATATAATTTAATTTGTAGAATAAAGCTCTGTGGTAACTAATAATATCCCTATTTTCCCAATGTGGAAAAGGAGGTTCAGAAAAATTAATTCCTAACTATGATTATAGTATTAATAAGTGGTGGAAATGAAATTCTTTTGGCATGGTTCTATCTCCTTACAAGTTATTCTTCCCTCTGAACTTTGTGAGTTCTTCTCAAAGGAGACTATATTCCTCAACAAACTCTAATCTGCATTGAAAATTTCAGAAAAAAATAAAAAAGCAATATGTGGAGAAAAAAATGAATATCATTTACTCTTAAAATCTTCATATCTGAAAAAAAAATCTTCATATCTGTAGTAGAGTGAGGAACTGTCATTTTGGGGCAATTATTTTCATAAAACAGTACTGTACATTTTAACAAAAAAAGCTCTTAGCTTTGTTACTTCAGACAAATTTACTTAACCTCCATGAACCACCTTTGTCTTATACGCAACTCAACAACAATACTGAAAGCAATTAAGAGCTCTCAGAAGTTTTGTAAATTAATCAAGAAGGAGGGGGAAACACATTTTAGATTAAAATTCAGTATAAAAATAATGTATAATCTGGGGTGCCTGGGTGGGTTAAACCTCTGCTTTCAGCTCAGGTCATGATCTCAGGATCCTGGGATCGAGCCCCACATCGGGCTCTCTGCTCAGTGGGAGCCTGCTTCCTCCCTTCTCTCTGCCTGCCTCTCTGCCTACTTGTGAACTAGCTCTCTGTCAAATAAATAAATAAAATCTTTAAAAATGATAATAATAATGTATAATCAAAATAATCTAAAATTCCCCAATCTCTTATGTTTAATTTTACATTCCATAGCACACACATTGATACACAAATATGAGTTCACTATGCTTTCCTGTCCATAAACAATGACTTCCTCATTAAGAAAACTTTATTCTTCCCAAAAATTTTGATGTGAGCACATTGTCTGGAGACAGCTCTCCATGTGTCTCACATTTCTTCACATCTTGTATCAGATTCCATTTTGGACCACCTTTTCAAGAATATAAAAAAAAACAGCCTAGGAAGTTAGAGATAGTGTCTCCTCCTTGACAACATAGTTCAGAATTGTTTCTTAAGCAGAATAACTAAGATAACATCTACTTTGGGGAGCATAGTTGGGCAGGTTTGTTAGCAGCCCTGATATACAACTGAGTGTGCAACATCTCTATGGAACTGGGAGAGGAGAGACAAAAGGAAATAATATGAATGTCAAAATCATGCTGCATGCTGATCTGTAAGTGTAAAGTCCCAGGAGTCTTGTGTCTTCCATGCTACTGTGGCAGGATAATTTGTTGGGTTTGAAGTAGGGAATAACCTCAAATCCTACACAATTCTTCACCTATATGAGACTCACATTTTGTGCAGAAAAGGTTAGTTTAGGTTTTATCCCTCATCCTATGATTTCCAAAAATTTAAAATGTATCTGATTTCCACACAATGCTTTCTGGCTTAAAAAAAAAAAAAAATATATATATATATATATATATACACACACACACACACACATATATATTTTTATATATACATATATATACATATATATTTTTTTAATTTTCTGAGTATAGTCAATACACATGTTATGTTAGTTTCAAGTATGTAACATAGTGATTCAACTTTTCTATATGTTCTGCTCTGCTCACCACAAGTGTGACTACCATGTGTCACCATACAGTGCTATAACAGTATCAATGACTATATTCCCCATGTTGTGCCCTTTTTTGCTCTGACTTACATGTTCTGTAACTGGAAACCTATACTCCAACTCCCCTTCACTCATTTTGCTCATCCTCCTTTCTTTCAGCAATCATCAGTTTGTTCTGTATTTATAGGTCTGATTCTGCTTTTTGTTCATTTATTTATTATTTATTTTTTAGATTCCACATATGAGTGTAATCATAATGATATTTGTTTTTCTCAGCCGGACTTATTTCACTTAGCATAATACTCTAATAAAAAAGAATGAGAACTTGCTATTTGTGACAACATGGGTGGATCTAGAGAACCTAAACTCAATCTCTTTTGCCAATTATCTTAATATAGTTTGTGGCTTATTAATTGAACTTGGGCAAGTTGTTATTTGTCCAAGGGGAACCAGTTTATATTTGATAATTGACTACAGAGCAAAATAAACAAGAAAGAAGAATTTTGATATTTTTCCAAAAGCGTTTGGAAAAGAGAAATTAGTTGGAGATGCTATTTGAATGAGACCTTCCAAGAAAACTTGTCAGTCCTTTTAAATTTAATTTCATCTTTTTCTTCACATGAATGAGATCATATTTAGGTACCACATTCACCTACATGAGACTCACATTTTGTGCAGAATCTGACATATGCTTACTCAAAAAATTAGATCAATCTTTTTCTCTCCTATTTTGAAACAAAGTCCTTCTCATTTTTTCACTTAAACTCCAGATAAAGTAATTGAAACTATCTTACATAAAACATACAGTAACTTTAAAAGTGAAATTCACACTCTATGAGGCTAGATTCTCTTACTATGGGAAGTGCTCAGGAACTGAGGCTGATGGTAGACATGGCAGTCTTCTTTATGGCACATACCCAAAGGGTTGATCAGTAGGTAGACTGATCACATTATAATTTTAATACTCTCGTTCTCTTTTTTCTTCATTCTTCCTCTCTTTTTCTCCCTCCTATATAACTGTTCTTTAATTATGTTTTATGTCAATGATAAAACTCCATTGTAATTAGTTTTAAGAAATTTATTATTCATTTTATTGTTATTGAGCTGGAAAGACATAGGAAAACCACATATCTGGGAATCCTTTAAGTCATTGTACATCACTGACAACATTTTTCTTTATTTCCACAAGAGTAGTAATGATATTGTTGCTGAAAACATTTAAAACTACTAAAGGACCAGGAAGGTACTTGTTTGACTTCCTTGGTATGAGTCTATATCAAAGTATTTAGAGGGTGCTACACCTAGAGTACTGTTAAATGAATCTTTCTCAAACTCAACTTTATAATAACATGATAAATTTGCATAATACAGACTCTCAGACATACTAATAGATACCAGAAATGATTTGGTCCAATGAACCAGTGAGCCTAGACTTGAAATGTGACTTCACCAATTTACTCAGTATTTAACATTGAGAAAATTATCTGACCTTCGGTATTCTCATCTCCAAAATGGGGATAATTATAGCACTTAGTTATAGTGCCATCAAGTATTAAATGAGATAACATGTATACAACCTATAGAATAACATTTGGCATATATGTTGATCTCAGTATTGTTAAGAACTATACAAATAAACCCACATACTTGCCATACTTGCCAATGATCGCAGATTTGGATCAGAATCACAGATACTTTTACAGCAAATGACCAACTTGGGGCCCCATAAATTTCTAAAATATCTTCTGAAGTCTTACTAGTTGATTTATTTTCAGTGTCACTTTTGTTATTCTTAAATATATCTTACAGTATTAGAATTATTTTAAAGAATTCTTTAAAAATAACAATTGTTATACAGAACATACATTTTTTAATTTCCAAATTGTTCACTAAAATTTGTTCATCTTTCATTCTGGGTCATTTTAAAGTTTATCTTTCCTAAGTTATTAGTTCAATGAAAGTACCAACTGCATTTTAGCCTGATTATTAAGCCTCAATTTTAAATGCTGTAGAATTTATATAATATTTATTATCCATTAGGCTTATTTAAGAGTAGTCAGAAGGTAATTTTATCTGTAAATATAAAATAGCAATAACATAAAACCCAACAAGAGCAAGTAGTCTAAAATTAAAATCCATAGTGCAGTGAATTGTAATACCAGTACATAAAGGAAAGTATGGAAACCTGAGGGAGCTGAACTGGGTAAGCATGAATAAATAAGGTGACCCAGAACTGATGATATTACATTACCACATTTAAAGTTTTTTTTAAAGATTTTATTTATTTATTTGAGAGAGAGAGAGAGAGAGAACAAGCAGGAGTACTGGCGATAGAGCAGGAGGAGAAGCAGACACCCCACTGAGGAGGAAGCCTGATGCAGGACTTGATCCCAAGACTCAGGGATCATGACCTGAGCAGAAGGCAGACTCTTAACTGAGCCACCCAGGCACCTACAGTACCATGTTTAAATTCAATGGCAGGAAAGCAATATTATAGCATGATTTTAGGCATGGCCTACTGTTGTTGTTTTTTTTTTATATAACACTTGTCCATTAGCTGACTTGCCAAAAGATTTAAAAAATTATTTTCAGAGTGTCTGTATAGCACCAACACTTCCAGACAATTCTTATGCTGGGTCTCTGGCTATTATTCACATATCTTTCTTTTACCAATTTTATGTGTGCCATTTGTGAAATGAATTTCTTTACCCTCTGTATCAACATATATAAATTTTAAGGTGTACAATGAGATGATTGGTTACATGTATATATTAATTATATATTAATTAATTAATATAATTAATTATATATTATATATTACATACATATATATTACATATATAATATATAATATATATTATATATTAATTAAGAATGATTATCACAATAAGGTTAGTTAAGGTAGTTATCTTCATCTCTCCACATTATTACCATTCTTTTTGGTGGTAATTAACTTTTAAGATCTATTCTTTTAACAATTGTCAAATATATAGTACAGAGTTGTTAAGTATACTCATTAGATCCCCAGAACTTAATCATCTTAGAGCTGGAAGTTTATACTCTTTGGATAACATCTATTTTCCCCACCTCTGGCCCTTGGTAGTCAGCACTAAACTCTATTTCTTTGAGTTCAGCTTTTAATTTTTTTTTAATTTTTAATTTTTAAAAATATTTATTTATTTATTTGAGAGAGAGAGTGTATGAGAGCAGTGGGAGAGGGGCAGAGGGAGAGAGAAACTTAAGCAGACTCCGTGTTGAACAGGGAACCTAACAGGAGCGCAATCTCACAACCCTGAAATCAGAACCTGAGCTGAAACCAAGATTCCCATTCTTAAACGACTGTGTCACCCACAGCTTCTTTTTAAAGGTTCAGCTGTTTCAGGTTCCACATATGAGTGAGCACATACAGTATTTGTCTTTCTTTGATTTAATTCACGTAATATAATGCCCTCAAAATCCATTTATATTTATATTGTGGCAAGTCACATTTCCAAAATAATTTAACATTCCCCAGATTTATGTGCACCCCATAATAGAAATGATGTGTCATAAATATGTTAATAAATAGGTATTTTATCAGTTTTTGTTCTTTTGTTCTTGCACTTTATTTAATATAATGAGATTGTGTGTTATGTCTCTAAACTCTAAACTATTATTCTATGTTAAATGCTGGTTCTTCCTCCTTGAACTCATCATGATTAATGAAACAACTTTATTAGTATTCCAAAATAGTAGGCAAATTCTAAACTTTTGACATGTGGATAAGATGAGAATTATGTTGGATTCCAAGCGAGGGAAACATGGTTGCATCATTATTATATATTTACTAATATATTTTACAACTTCAAGTTCTTTGATATAGTTCTTTTTCCTTTTTCCTTCAGATTAAATTGTTTTTATCAGATCAAATTTTGCTTTGAAATAAAATCTTTTGGTACCTTTCAGAGCCTTCAGGTTCCTATTATTTAATAATAATAATAGCAATCATTTGCAATACATGAAAAGCCATCTCTAGATATAGGATGAAGACAAACAGAAAGTAAAGACAATGAAAAATGACCAATCATCAAGCTTACTTGATTCACATGTTTTTATTTTTCATTGAAGCAAATCTTGAAGTTTTGGAATAATTTTTCTTACAACACAATGGTTGCTTTTTTTTTCTGTTTGTATTTTGTTAATTAGGATTGAGAGATAAGTCCAGGAGATACAGTTTATTTATTTATTTATTTTTAAGATTGTATTTATTCATCTGAGAGAGAGAAACAGAGATACCAACAGAGATAGTGAGAGCAAGCACAAGCATGGGGCTGGGTGTGTGGGGGAGGGCAGGGAGAGGGAGAAGCAGGCTCTTCACTGTGCAGGGAACCCCAATGTGGGGCTAGATCCCAGAACCCTGAGATTATAACCTGAGCCAAAGGCAGACACTTATATCACTGAGCCACCCAGGTCCCCCAGGAGGTACATTTAATTTGAATTTCAGAAAAAGAGCAAATACTGCATACTTATATTAAAACCTTCTTTGTTTATCTGAAATTCAAATTTTCTTGGATGTCTTATGTTTCTATTTATTTGTGCATCAACCTTAGGAATTATGATAAACTGAAAGGTACCAAGATAAATGCTGTTGATATGGCTAAAATGCCCTTTGACAAATTCATCAGGATTATATCCCCACCTTTGTCATGAGTTAGAATTGTAACAAATTTTTACAAAAAAGTTGTAACTCAATGGTGCTGGATATAGTAATTCCATCTAAAATATTATTGCCCAGGTAGCTATTTCATAGGCATTCATTCTTCATAGTTTATGCCTGGGAGTTTAATTCAGGTAGGTTCCTACTTTATTTCAAAAATATTTTAAGCTTTTAAACCAATTTAATAATAAGATAGCAACAATAAGGTGAGAAAATTAAAGTGGCAAGAGAAAATCCTCTTATTAAATACCAGTTCCCTTTACAGGATTGCTAGTGTGTAATGAGAACCACAGTGTTCTTATCACTCCTGGTTTATAACCTCTTGTTGTCTGTACTGTTCCTCATCCAGCATAAATTCATTCTACTTCTTATTCTAGTCACTCTCTTCTAGACACATTCTGTTTTATATCAGTGCCTTTGTCCTCATCTGTTAAATGACTACACTCCATGTTCTGAAAACTGTACTTGTATAAAGACTGCTTCAGACAGTGTCTTGCCTTTTCAAACAGATATATTATGTGATTGAATTGATTCATACTGTTTTTAAATGTAGCTGAAAGCCCTAACTCCTATCTCTACATAGTTCCTTTATTTCTCTGTTTTCTTCTCACTTTGGTGGTTGGCTTGGGTTTTTGAAAAATGCAGGAATTTGTAGTTATCTCTGAGAATAACAAATATTTTACCAGCCCAAGTCACTCATTTTGTCAGCAAGTATTTTCCTTTACCTTTTATCTTTCTCAAATTCTCAAGTCACTAAAAATAAATAAATAAATAAAAATGTGGGCACCTGGGTGGCTCAGTTGGATGAGTGACTATCTCAAGCTCATGTCAGGATCTTGGAGTCCCAGAATCCAGCCTGGCATTGAGCTCCCTGCTCAGCAGGAGGTCTGCTTCTCCCTCTGACCTTCCCCCCTCATGCTCACTCTCATTCTCTCTCTCTCTCAAATAAAGAGGCAAAATATTAAAAAAAAAAAAAAAGAAATGCTGAAGAAGATCACTATAGTAGACAGAACAGTGACTTCAAAATTATTCACACTCTAGGAGGAGTCAAGATGGCGGAGAAGTAGCAGCTGAGCCGACATCAGGTAGCAGGAGATCAGCTAGATAGCTTATCAAACCATTGCAAACACCTACAAATCCAACGGGAGATCAAAGAGAGGAAGAACAGCAATTCTGGAAACAGAAAATCGACCACTTTCTGGAAGGTAGGACTGGCGGAGAAGTGAATCGAAAGCGACGGGAAGATAGACCGCGGGGGAGGGACTGGCTCCCGGCAAGCGGCGGAGCAACAGACCACTAAATTGGGACTTTTAAAAGTCTGCTCCACTGTGCTGTCAAATAAGTAAATAAAATCTTAAAAAAAAAAAAAAATCCTGGGATTGAGCCCTGCATCAGGCTCTCTGCTTAGCAGGATGCCTGCTTCCTCCTCTCTCTCTGCCTGCCTCTCTGCCTACTTGTGCTCTCTGTCAAATAAGTAAATAAAATCTTAAAAAAAAAAAAAAAGTCTGCTCCACTGAGGGACATTGCTCCAGAGGCTAAACCGGGGTGAAGCCCACACGGGGTCAGCGTGGCCCCAGGTCCCGCAGGGTCACAGAAGGATCGGAGGTGTCTGAGTGTCGCAGAGCTAGCAGGTATCAGAGCGGGAAGCCGGCCACAGAGACAGAGCTGAGGAGTGAGCTCTCAGCTCGGGGTTACCTTGAACCGGTCGCGGGCTGGGTGAGCTCGGAGCGCGGCCAGAGGTGAGGGAGACGGGAGTGGTAGGGGCTTTTCTCTGAGGGCGCACTGAGGAGTGGGGCCCTGAACTCTCAGCTCCTCCAGGCCGGAGACTGGGAGGCCGCCATTTTTATTCCTGTCCTCCGGAACTCAACGGAAAGCATTCAGGGAACAAAAGCTTGTGAAAGCAAAACAGACCGGATTACTTAGCCCGGCCCCTGGTAAGGGCGGTGCAGCTCTGCCTCGGGCAAAGACACTTGAGAATCATTACAACAGGCCCCTCCCCCAGAAGATCAACAAGAAATTCGGCCAAGACCAAGTTCACTTAACAAGGAGAGCAGCGGAACTCCAGAGGAGGAGAAAGCAAAGCGCAGAATTCATGGCTTTCTCCCCATAATTCTTTATTCTTGCAGTTAATTTAATTTTTTCTTTAATTTTTTTTTCTCTTTTTCTGCTAAATTTTTTTAACTTTTACACTTTTCTTTTTTTAACATTTTTTAGTTTATCTTAACAATACCTTTCCAAAAAAAAATAATCTTTTTTGAACCTTCATTATTATAGTCATATTTTATCCTTCATAGTATTTAACTTTGTTTTTGTATTCACATAAGGGTTTTTTTCTTCGAAAAAATTTGGGGTACAACCTCCTCTAGTGGATCAAAATACACCCTAAATCTAGCTCCGGGCTTGTTCTAGTGTCCAGCCTGAGCAAATTCTCTCCACTTTCTTTTTCTTTATTCTCCCAACCAACTTAATCAACTCCTTTTTTTTAGAAATTAAAAAAAAAATTTTTTTGGTTTTCATCTTTATAGGCATATTCCATCCCTTCACTGTGTTTAACCTTATATACATTTTTCATTCTTTAAAATTTTGGGAGGTACTCTCTTCTAAGAGACCAAAATACCCCACAATTAAGTGGGTGAACCTGTTCTAGTCACCAGTCTAATATATATATAT
>PISX010022421.1:0-31783 GCA_004024625.1 Mellivora capensis | reverse complement strand
ACAAGAAAAACAAATCTGCAACAACAAAATGCTGGCCTCTTCTAAACTGAGGAATTACAAAGACTAAACATCAATACTGCAATTAATGTGGACAAATACAGTGTAGGACTAACTGGGCTTTGAATAATCCCAATGATTTGTTTAATCGACCTCGAAAAATATTTCCCCTTGAGGTAAAGAATTAGTGTCATAAAAAAATAAAACTTACAATCCGTTTCTCCCAAAATCTGTACTTCGGGCTAGTTAACAACAACTCTTTAGTAACAGGCGAACAGTATAAGCAAACCTTCAAGCTGAAAGAAGAAATTTAGAAAAGCTGGGTCAGTACAATCCATAGCGAGCCATCTGGATGACCAGAAAAATACATTTCATCACGTATCAGTTATCTCAAATCATTCAGACGCTGAGCTGGCTCAACAAGTGTCAGAACAGTTCCCCACATGCCACCACCTTTAACTGTCTGGGTCCCATCAAGACCGAGGCGGGGGAGGGGGCGGCGGGCCGGCTCAGTCGGTACGAGTGTGCGACTCTGAATCTTGGGGCTGTAAGTTAGAACCCCACATTTGGAGCAGAGATTACTTAAAAATAAATTTATTTTTAAAGATGTATTTATTTATTTTATTTTGAGAGAAAAAAATTTATTTTGAGAGAAAGAGAAAAGGGAAGAGCGAATGAGAGGGAGAGAATCTCAAGCCGACTCCCCACTGAGCATGGAGCCCACAAGGGGGCTTGATCCCACAACCGTGGAATCATGACCCTGGGATCATGACATGAGCTGAAATCAAGAGCCAGCCGCTTAACAAACTGTACCACCCAGGAGCCCCCCCCTTAAAATTTAAATTAAATTAAAAAAAAAAAAAAAAGAGTGCAGAGGGACAACAGGGAAGAAGCAGAAGAAGAGAATATACCATGCCCTCTGACTTCCTCAAAAGGCGGTCCCCCATCACTCTGAGTTTAAAGATACATGTTTGTACCTGATCAGGTATGTCTGGAATGATTCCACCACATGAAGCTACCTCTCAAGAAGGGAAAGGGGTGGGGATGCTTTCGAATTTTTAAATTCAAAAACAAAGCTTTGACTTAAGAATATAGTCTGCAGTGGACCGTATTTTCCAAAGACGGCCACACTAATATATTCCCAACCACACATGCTCTGTGTACAGATGGGTAGGGAAATCCCTCCGCTGACAGAGGGGTCTATTTTAAGCTCCCCCCCTTCAACCTGTCTTTGTGACTGCCTCAACCAACAGAACGTGAGGAAGGAAGGTCTCAGGACTGTGGAGGCTATGTCTCTGGGGCAACATGGGTCCCTGCTAGCTCTCCCTTGGGACACTTTTTAAGCCCCAGTCTCCATTTAAGAAGTTCGGCTACCTTGAAATCACTATACTGAAGTTTTCTAGTGACAGAGTTGCCCAAAAGCCCCAGCCGCCTGATTCCTCTCAGCCTCGATGTCAAACACTGAAGGATGGGCCCCCAGATAATGGCAGCCCCCCTAGGACACCCAGCCAGCAGAAACCAGCACCCCCGACTGTGCTCTGTCAGCATTCCCGACCCACAGAAACTGAGAAAGAGAACATATGATTAGTGGGTTAATGTCACTAAGTTTGGGGGTAATTTGTTACGCAGCAATAGATAACTACCATACAGTCTCCAAAATCAGACAGACCTGGTTGAAATCCTGGTCCTGCCACTGGCTGAAATCACTGAAATCACTGGCTGCGTGACCTTGGGCAACTAATTTAATTCCTCAGTTTCCTCATCTGCAAAATAGAAATAATAAAGGTATCTATTCAAAAAGTTATCAAGAGGATCTAATGAGGATGTTGGCTCCAAGAAGACAGGGATTTTCATCTGTGCTGTTACTAGTATACCCTCAATGTCCAGCACAGTGCCTGCCTTGTCACAGGCTCTCAAAGAAACTGTCAAACTAATCAACACATAGTGCCTGGCATTTATACAAGTACTCAGTGAATACAGGCTACCGTTCATTACGAATACAGACTCATGATAGCACTTTGCAGAGAAGACTGACATCCACTGGGTCAGAAGTCAAAGAGTCAACAGGCCCCTTTCCAATACATAGCTTGGGGATTTGGAATTGACATTTAGGCAAAAGCAGGCTGTAGGAAAAGAACGCAATAGTTTGGCTTGAAGATCCAAAAACATTATGATTGTCTTCGCAACAGAACTACACACACAGGGAGAAATGAAATTGAACACACCACTGCTACCCCCAACAGCATGATGAATCGTACAATTAGAATGTCGAGTGAAAGACAACAACCAGAAGGGTCTGTTCGGTATGATTCTACAAAGTTCACAAGCAGCCAAGGTTAAACCATGATGACAAAAAGTTAGAACACACGATGCCTCTGAGATGAGGACTGGGAGGAGGGACGGGGCTCTGTTCTGGGACACGGGTCCTATTCTATTTCTCAATCTGGGTGGAAGCTTCATAGATGTGCTCACCTACAAAAGCTCATCTGACTGTGACCCCTTACAATGTATGTACTTCCCTGTGTAGCAGTCATAGCTCAATTAAAATGTGTACTTAAAAAAACACACAAATGGGGCTCCTGGATGGCTCAGTGGGTTAAGCCTCTGCCTTCGGCTCAGGTCATGATCTCAGGGTCCTGGGATTGAGCCCCGCATCGGGCTCTCTGCTCAGTGGGGAGCCTGACTCCTCCTCTCTCTCTCTCTGCCTGCCTCTCTGCCTACTTGTGATCTCTGTCTCTGTCAAATAAATAAATAAATAAAATCTTTAAAACACACACACACACACATAAGGAGCAAAATAAATTACCTGCACTCCAGCCTTCTTTTCAAGGTAGGGGCCCTTAATCCTTTCATGTGATCTAAAAACAAAAGAATCAAAAATTATAAGCACATTTTTTTTTAGAGGATTCCTTAGGCCAAGCAAACAGTTGTCTGTTCTTTTCAAGCTTTCTTTTAAGAGAAAATATATGAGAGGTTCACTTTTTTTTTTTTTTTTAAGATTTCTTTTATTTGAGGGGCACCTGGGTGGCTCAGTTGGTTAAGCAACTGTCTTCAGCTCAGGTCACGATCCTGGAGTCACAGGATCGAGTCCCACATTGGGCTCCCAGCTCCACGGGGAGTCTGTTTCTCCCTCTGACCTTCTAGCCTCTCATGCTCTCTCTCACTGTTTCTCTCTCAAATAAATAAGTAAAATCTTAAAAAAAAAAAAAAAAAGATTTCTTTTATTTGAGAGAGCGAGCATGCACACTCATGCGTGAGTGGGAGGGCGGGGGAACGGGGGGAGGAGAGAATCTTTTTTTTAAACCTGGAGTGTGGTTACTATGATTTTTTTTTTTTTAATTTCTTTTCAGTGTAACAGAGTTCATAGTTTTACACCACACCCAGTGCTCCATGCAATGCGTGCCCTCCACAATACCCACCACCTGGCTCCCCCAACCTCCCACCCCCCTACTATGATTTTTTTTAACATATAATGTATTATTTCCCCAGGGGTACATGTCTGTGAATCATCAGGCTTACACATTTCACAGAACTCACCATAGTACATACCCTCCCCAATGTCCATAACAACCCACCACTCCATCCCTCCCACCCAGCTTCACTCCAGCAACCCTCATTTTGTTTCGTGAGATTAAGAGTCTCTTATGGTTTGTCTCCCTCCCAATCCCATCTTGTTTCATTTTATCCCCTCCCTACCCCTCATGACCTCCCGCCCTGCACCTCAAATTCCTTATATTAGAGAGATCATATGATAATTGTCTTTCTCAGATTGACTTATTTCACTCAGCATAATACCCTCTCGTTCCATCCACATCGTTGCAAATGGGAAGATTTCAGTTTTCTGATGCCTGCATGGTATTCCATTGTATATATATATAACACAGCTTCTTTATCCATTCATCTGTTGATGGACATCTAGGTTCTACCCATAGTTTGGCTATTGTGGACATTGCTGCTATAAACATTCGCGTGCACGTGCCCCTTCGGATGACTACGTTTGTATCTTTAGGGTAAATACCCAGTGGTGCGATTGCTGGGTGGTAGGGTAGCTCTATTTTCAACCTTATGAGGAACTTCCATGCTGTTTTCCAGAGTGCATTCCCACCAACAGTGTAGGAGGGCTCCCCTTTCTCTGCATCCTCGCCAACATCTGTCATTTCTTGACTTATTAATTTTAGCCATTCTGATTGGTGTGAGATGGTATCTCATTGTGGTTTTGATTTGTATTTCCCTGATGCCAAATGATGTTGAACACATTTTTCATGTGTCTGTTGGCCATCTGATGTCTTCTTTGCAGAAATGTTGTTCATGTCTTCTGCCCATTTCTTGATTGAATTATTTGTTCTTTGGGTGTTGAGTTTGAAAAGTTCTTTATAGATTTTGGATACTAGCCCTTTATCTGATATGTCATTTGCGAATATCTCCGCCCATTCTGTCAGTTGTCTTTTGGCTTGTTGACTGTTTCCTCTGCTGTGCAAAAAGCTTTTGATCTTGATGAAGTCCCAAAAGTTCATTTTTGCCTTTGCTTCCCTTGCCTTTGGCGACATTTCTAGGAAGAAACTGCTGCGGCAGAGGTCAAAGAGGTTGCTACCTGTGTTCTCAAGTATTTTGATGGATTCCTGTCTCATGTTGAGGTCTTTCATCCATTTTGAGTCTATTTTTGTGTGTGGTATAAGGAAATGGTCCAGTTTTATTCTTCTGCATGTGGCTGTCCAATTTTCCCAACACCATTTGCTGAAGAGACTGTCATTTTTCCATTAGACATTCTTTCCTGCTTTGTCCAAGATTAGTTGACCACAGATTTAAGGGTCCATTTCTGGGCTCTCTATTCTGTTCTATTGATCTATGTGTCTGTTTTTGTGCCAGTACCATATTGTCTTGATGATGACAGCTTTGTAATAGAGCTTGAAGTCTGGAATTGTGATGCCGCCAACTTTTTCTTTTTCAACATTTCAACATCATTTCAACAATTCTTTTTCAACATTCCTCTGGCTATTTGGGGTCTTTTCTGGTTCCATACAAATTTTAGGATTATTTTTTCCATTTCTTTGGGAAAAAAATTGATGGTATTTTGATAGGGGTTGCATTAAATGTGTAAATTGCTTTAGGTAGCATAGACATTTTCACAACATTTGTTCTCCCAATCCATAAGCATGGAACATTTCTCCATTTGTTTGTGTCTTCCTCAATTTCTTTCATGAGTACTTTATAGTTTTCTGAATACAGATCCTTTGCCTCTTTGGTTAGGTTTATTCCTAGGTTTATTCCTATTAAGATTCCTAGGTATCTTAAGGCTTTGGGTACAATTATAAATGGGATTGACTCCTTAATTTCTCTTTCCTATGTCTTGCTGTTGGTGTATAGAAATGCAACTGATTTCTGTGCATTGATTTTTATATCCTGACACTTTACTGAATTCCTATATGAGTTCTAGCAGTTTTGGAGTGTAGTCTTTTGGGTTTTCCACACAAAATGTCATATTATTTGCAAAGAGTGAGAGTTTGACTTTTACTTTGCCGATTCGGATGCCTTTTATTTTTTTTTGTTGTCTGATTGCTGAGGCTAGGACTTCTAGTACTATGTTGAATAGAAGTGGTGATAATGGACAGCCCTGCCATGTTCCTGACCTGGGGGAAAAGCTCTAGTTTTTCCCCATTGAGAATGATATTCGCTGTAGGTTTTTCATAGATGACTTTGATGATATTGAGGTAAGAACCCTCTATCCCTACGCTGTGAAGAGTTTTGATCAAGAAAGGATGCTGTACTTTGTCAAATGCTTTTTCAGAATCTACTGAGAGTATCATATGGTTCTTGTTCTTTCTTTCATTAATGTCTTGTATCACATTGATTGATTTGCAGATGCTGGACCACCCTTGCAGCCCAGGAATAAATCCCACTTGGTCTTGGTGACTAATCCTTTTAATGTACTGTTGGACCCTACTGGCTAGTATTTTGGTGAGAATTGTTGCATCTGTGTGGGAGAAGAGAATCTTGAAGCGGACTCCCCACTGAGCAGGGAGGCCCACACTGGGCTGGATCCCATGACCCCGAGATCATGACCTGAGCCAAGACCAAGAGTTGGACGCTCAAGCAACTGAGCCCCCAGGTGCCCCAAGAGGTTCACCTTTATAAGAGAACTGATTCGTGTGGGCTACTGACTCTTCTTCAGGTGGCAAATGCAGCTGCAAACAGGGCAGGAACCTGCAAGCTGACCATCTCTGGCCAGCATTTACAAGAACAATCCCCTCCATCTTAGGACAGATTCTAAATCATTCTGAGTAGCCACAGAAGAATGAGTGAACAGACTCTCACTTCAGAACTGCTTCTAGCACTTTCTTTCATGTTCTTCCTTCATTTTAATCTAACCATCCTTTGTACCCCACTTTATGTGACCTATCCAGACTGAAGTGAGTCCATCTGGAACTTGTTTAGGCTTAGGTCAGCATGAAAAGAGTTTCATTCTCTTCTCAGCCTGCTGTGACTGCTGGGTGGAAAGATGCAGTATTTCTATCCACACAGGTCCGCTTTGCAGCCTTCCAAAGCAACACATACAGAATGACAGCCTTTAAGTATAGTCATTCTAATACATTCAGAAGGACTAGATAGCAATGACCACACCTTCTCAGTTTAGGCGAATCAACCAACCCTAATTATTGTTGGTTAACACACACACACACACACACACACACAGGCCCTCAACACAATCACTTGTGGTGATCCTTAACTCTAGAGAAAACAATGCAGTGCTACACCCCCCAGAGCAGACCTTGACTGGACTTGAGCCTGCCCCCTTGGTGGATAAATCCCCTCAGATCACTCCTGGTCCTGGCTTTTAGGGTCTCAGGTGGCATCAGTTGGGATTTCCAAAGAATTTATGCCATGGCAAAAGAGAGGCTGAATCAGGACTCGGTTTCATACTCCCAAACTAAATCAGCAGGCAGCCCTCTGTGGCTGCTTTAATCAAGACAGCCTAGGATCAGCCCAGGACCAGCCCAGGACCAGCCCAGGACCAGCCCAGGACCAGCCCAGGATCAGCCCAGGATCAGCCCAGGACCGGCCCTGGACCACCGCAGACCCCTCCAAGGCTGCCAGCAAGAGAACCTGGGCCAGTTTACTTGGTGCTGCAAGGACTGCACCCAGAGTCTCCTTTCCAGAGCCTTTTTGCTTTCCCAAACCAAATTAAGTCATTGGAAATTGTCCCCTAACGGGGTCTTCTCCAACCCTGGGCTACTCTATCAGGCCACGGGTCCCCTCTTGGCCTCCAGAACTTACTGATGCTTAGCAAAGCTTGCCCTGAGCATAGGACTGGGTTTCAGATGGCCCATAAGCAGGACTGAGTGGGCCATGGAATGAGACGTTCTATCAAAATGTGATTTTTTTTTCCACCAAAAGAGGCCACAGATTTTGTCAGATATCCTGTATCAGTCTGTTCAGAATGACACAAAATACTACAGACAAGGTGGCTTAAACCATAAAACTTCTTACAGTTCTGGAGGCTAAATTCCAAGCTCAAGGAGCCAGGGTTGGTTTCTGGTGAGACTTCCCCTCCTGGCTTGCAGATGGCCCTTCAGTGTGTGTGGACAGAGTGCAATCTCTATTCCTCTTTTCATAAGGCCATCAACCCTAATGAGTTAGGATCCAACTCATTTAAATTTTAACTGCCTCCTAAAAACCCAGTCACCAAATACAGTCACATGGGGGTTTCAGCTTCAACATATGAAGGGGGTGGGGCAGCACAATTCAGTCCACAGCACATCAAAGAAATCTGTTTCTGAAAAAGGTTAAAAACTACCAGTAAGCAGTGTGGGAAATTTCCAAAAGCAGAAGCTGAGTTCTTGCCCTTGATGAGATTATTTTCAGGCTGAGTAAACAGACTCACATGTCATTAGAGAACAGGAACAGTCATTATAAACTGCTCAATAACAGGGAGTCAGTTTTTTGCTTAACGTACAAATAGATGATCATGATTTCAGATTCCATTAGATGGATTCCTTCTCCAAACTTGCTACTGGTAAACATCAAGGGCGAGCCCCTGCTCCACGCGTCAATCATGGCTAAGCACGTTCTGAGTTCAGAAACTCCAGTGCCGCTCAAGACAAAAGGTGAAACAGAGGTATCCCACCCAGCAGGGGATTCACAACGAAAAACACATCAAACCCAAAAACGTTATTCTGGAGAATAAGTAGAAAGACCCTCAAAGAGGTTCACAATGCTATCTGACAAATTAAGAGACGAAATTCAGATTTTCCGCATTGACGAGAGAAAATTTGTAGACTAGAGCAAGAAAGCTGAGGCACTTCCCAAAAAGCGCGAACGCAGGCATACTAGGTGATACACACACAGCCATCGGTTGCAAAATGAGGGTTCCTCCAGCTCTGGAGATCAGTTAGAACGTTTTAGAGACCCTCCCGCCTCACTTGGAGCCTCTAACCTCCAAGCCTTATTATTAGGGCCTAATCCTCCAAGCCTTATTATTAGGGCCTAATCCTCCAAGCCTTATTATTAGGGCCTAATCCCTAATGATTAGGGATTACCTACTGGGTGCAGCTGTGAAATCTTAGTATTGTGGTTGCTTCACCTTTTTTTTTTTTTTTAATTTATTTATTTGTCAGAGACAGAGGGGGAGAGAGCAAGCGAGCACAGGCAGACAGAGTGGCAGGCAGAGGCAGAGGGAGAAGCAGGCTCCCTGCCGAGCAAGGAGCCCGATGTGGGACTCGATCCCAGGACGCTGGGATCATGACCCAAGCCGAAGGCAGCCGCTTAACCAACTGAGCCACCCAGGTGTCCCTCTGGTTGCTTCACCTTAAACGAAACTTTTATACTGGAGGCGGGCAGAACACCTCAAAGGAGGGGGAGCTTGCACTGCAGGAGCTTTCGGACACGAGGTCTGAGTATGTGTGCGGGCGTTTGCTTGATAATAAATATTGGGGGGCGGGTAGGGCGGGATTTCTTCTGAAACTTGTTTTCTTTGTAACATGGAAGCGAAGATGTAAAGGAAGAAGTAAGAAAGAATCTTCGCTGACCTCTGACTCTTCGCTGCTAGGAAAACTACCAAAAGAACCCAAGTGTTATCCCTGGTCAAACGGGCCCGGGGGGGCTGCGCAAGTTTAGGTTTCGTCCCGTCGTACAGATGAAGAAATAAAGCCTCAGAGAGGCCGAAGAGCCAGGCTGGGACAAGGTGCATCTGCTGGTCTGGCCCCCGGCCTCCCGGAGCCGGCACTCTGCTGCTCGAGCTCCCCCCCGCACCCGGGGCGGCTTCCCCGCGGGGCCAGAACCCACGCAGCCTGCGTCCATGGGGCCGGCGGCGCTCCGCGCTCACTCACCCTTGTGGCAGTGGGACAGGAAGTAGGCGCGGGCTTTCAGGTTCTCCCTGTCGAAGCGGTCTATGGAGATGGTTGGGTACTCGGCCATCTGCCCCTTGAAGGAACTCATAGCGCCAGCACAGCCCGGCGGACCCGACCCCACACCTCCTGCGGAAGCTGAGGTTTTCCTCGCCGGGCCGCCACTTCCGGGAAGCTGCCGCCGCCGCCGCGCCATTGGCCCGCCGGATGCAGCCACGTCCAATCAGAGGAGCCCTGCGGCGGCGGGGCGGTACCGAGGAACTTCAGGGGAGAGTCCGCTGCCCGCGAATCGCGTGGTTGATTGTTCGAGTGGCGGGATGCTGGGCTGAGGCCGCTGGCTGGGATCTAGGATGTGGCGCGACGAGGGTGCCTCCTGCTGGAAACCTTGACTCAACACGGGTGGCCTTCCTGGTGCCGTGTGTCCGTGTCTGTGCAGGAACGGTATCGCGAAAGGAAACTGAACACCCGTAGCAGGTGCTCAATCCAAGGATGCCAAGAAGAGAAGGGCGATGCAAAGCTTCGCTTTGAAATCAGACTTCCGTTCCACCTCCTGCTTGTCTACTGAGAGCCTGGAGGCCGAGCTCAGTTTCCCTTCTTTACTTTTCTTCCCAGTTTCTACCTTAGGGGGTAACCATGAGGATTGTATGAGAAAAAAAATTGTATGTGACTCATGGTAGATTCAATAACTGTTAGTTCCCGCTTCCATTTATTTATTCATTCATTTAATTTAAAAGATTTTATTTATTTGACAGAGAGAGAGAGAGCGCACAAGCAGGGAAGCAGCAGGCTGAGGGAGAAGCAGGCTCCCAACTGAGCAAGGAGCCCAATAGGGACTCCATCCCACTGAATGGATCCCTTCCTATCAAGTCTCCTTAAACACCACAATATTAATAATCAAAAACAACTCAAACACTCTTGAGGTGTTGTTTTGTGTATTACATTATAATAAGCCTTGCAGTTTATCACATATATGACTAAGATGTGCCTTCAGGTAGGTTTTCAACCCATTTGGAGACCGCACATTTGCAGAATATGGTAAACAAATGCTTCCACAAAGACACAAAATAATGCGGAGGGAAGATCCAAGAACAATGACTTTTAAGCGGTGGAATCAAGAATCAGAGTGCCACCCTCACAGAACATCAGCATTTTCCTGCAGCCATGGTACTCAGAGTTCTATTCAAATAGAGATTTCTCAAAGGTGAAGAAAAAGAAAGGGAGGAAGACGAGGTAGAGTGGGAGCAGTATAGACATCATAATCATTTGAGTAAAGCATTCTGTTAGTATACTATTGCCAATACCTTTGATTCGGTATAAGATGGTTTGTCTTAGAATAAAGGAGGGCTAAGCTGTGTATACCTAAAAACAAATTCTGCAGTGAGACTGGGATCTGGAGAATGTGGTGTGTCTAGCTCTGACACGATGTGGAACTCCTGGCAAGGCAGGTCAAGATAATAGTCATATGCTTATCTAACCACTTATTTATTCTCTCTTCTTTCCACAATGGGTACAGTATGCCAGAGTAAAGGGAAAGAGGATAAGGGGGAACAGATAGCTCAGAAAGCAGCGAAGATGGGTAAGTAGAGCCCACAGACATGTACAAACCATTGGAAAACATGAGCCAATTATTTGGTTCTTCTAGAAGAAGCCATAACCACTAGCCTTACACATCCTCAAGACACAAATTATAACAGATTTTCAGGAGAAGTCCAATTTTCTGATTACTGAGTCCCAACAGAAATTCCTCCTGTGGCTGCTAGTAAAGAAAATTGAAATGTAGTCAACAACATCAGCTATGTTCCACTTCCTCATCCCACATCGGGAATCTTTCTGCAAGTCCAAGCTCTTCAGACTTCTAAGTCCTTGATGTGTTCTGCCTCAAAGGGACTGAAAACTGCTACCAAGTGCATGTTACATACCAAAAAATTCATTATTGAGGTAGGCATAAGTCTGCTGGGAAATAACTACAGGATATATTTTTCTTCACTTATGAACTGTTGTCAATCTAAATTAACTTATATTATAAATTTACTATATTTTATGCTATTCCTTCAGAATAACAGACATAAAATGTCATACGAGTAAGCATACAAGGAGATAATGTATGTTTTTTAAAAAGTATATCTGTGTGCTAGGGCTGCTGTAACAAGGGCCACAGACTGGGTGACTTCCCCAACAGAAATTTCATTGCCTCAGAGTTCTGGAAGCTGGAAATCTGAGATCATACTCTATGATTCCACTTATATAAAATTATGAAAAGTGTGAACTGATCCGAAGCAACAGAAAGCAAATCAATAGTTGGCTGGGGGCACAGGAAACAAGTTCATTAACTTGATTGTGGTGATGATTTCACAGGTGTATGCATATACCAAACTTATTGAATTATAGGCTGTTAAATATGTGCTAGTTATTGCATTTCAATTATCACCCAATGGATTTGTTTTCAAAATGTTTGGAGAGTGTATGGGAGAAGGTAGACAAAGTGAACAAGATTGGCAAGGATCTCCCTTCTCTAGAGGAGTTAAGAAGACACTGCATGGCTAACTCACATAACAGAAGGTGGCTTTGAAAAAATCACAATGTATGTTTATTTTGCATTAGTTTCATGCATGTCTTCACCACCCATATCTCTTCTTCACACCTCCTACTCTCAACCCTCTGATTGATTAAAGTGTTATTATTCAACTAAGAAAAACTAAATAAAGTCTAACCAAAGCCCCAGACAATGGTAAGCGTTCAATAAATATTAGCTCTTATTATTATTTACTGGGGATCCACTAAATGCCAAACACTGTGCTTGAACCCGGTTGTACATAAAGGAATCAGCCTTGGCACGAGAACTTAGTCTGACAGAAGTAGAAACTCGTGGAAATAAATGCAAGAAGTTTTACAGGGTTTTTATTGGAAACCTGCTAAGAATGCAGTGCAAAAGACTGAGCAAAAGAGCTCAATTCTGCAAGGAGAAAGAAAAACATAGCAGAGAAAGTAAATTCAAGTTCAGCTTCTGAACACAGGAACAACTGATGTCCCTGGAATGGGCTTTGATTCATTCTCACACTGCAAATAGTTCCTTTTGACCAAAACACTTGGGTCAAAGGGATGAAATAATGGGAAACTTACCAGGGGACGTCAAGGTTAAACTAGCTAAGGGACCAGACCACGAGGGCCTTATACATCAATCCAAATAGTTCAAACTTTAACTTGAGTGACGGCGAGAAGCCTGGGTGGTTTGAAACAAGAGAATGACAAGTGAATCAGAAGAGTGTTTCTCAACGTGTGGGCCCTGGGAGAGCACCTGTTAGAAATGCAAGATCTCTACCGCAGCCTACATCTACTGAATCAGAACTCTCCAGCAGTCTGTTTTAACACTCTCTCCAGGGGACTCTGATTGATGCTTAAGTTTTCAAGCCACTGGATTTAAGTTTGAAAGAGTACTCAGGCAATCTGGGGCAGGACGTCTGGATCGGAAGCTGCCACAATACTCCCCAAAATGTGATGGTGTGGATTCACTTATTCACTCAACAAATCATCCCTGACCATCTACTCTGTGCCACACATTATTCTAGACATTAAAGATACAGCATCAAGCAAAGCAGAGTAAACCCCTTGTCACCGTGAAGTGTACATTCTAGTGGAAATCAGGTCTATCATTTATATAGTTCTAGGTGCTCTCCTAAATGGTTTACATTTGTTAATTTATCCTCACAACTGCCCCATTAGATAGGTACACTTTTTGTCTTTACAGTTAAGGAAAGCAGGATTCAGTAACTTGCACAAAGTCATGTGACAACTAAGTAGTAGAAACCAGATCCAAATCCAAGGTCATGTCTTAGACGTGATGCTATACTGCTTCCAGAGCATCCGAGTGGCCACAGTTGTGAAAGATATTCGTTTGAAATATATTGCTTTGGCACCTCTTGTGCACGAAGTACTATTCTAGAAATTTGGTCAACAAGACCTCTGTCTTTATGGAAATGTGGAAATTACGTTCTTTCAGAAGATAAACAATAAAATTAAGAAAGAAGCAACTTAAATAGTATAATAGTATAATAAGTGGTGATAAGTGCTGTGGATGGAAGGTACACTAGAACGTAGTAAGGGGTAAGATAGCCTGATGCAGCAGCCACAGCTAAGGCCTCAAGCTGGAAGCTGGGCCTGGAACAACCAGCAGATCAGTGTGGCTGGAATGGAGTGATCCTGGGCTCCAGAGCAAGGGAAGGGGGATTGTATGCAACCCTTGTAGGGTTTTGTTGGTTTTACTCTGTAAGATGAGAAGCCATTGCAAGACTGCGAGCAGAGAAATGACACAATCTGAGTTATGTTTTAAAGGGATTGCACAGAATGTTGTGTTGAGAATAGACGAGGGGGAATCAAGAGACACCTGTTGCAGATTATTGCAATAAACCAGCGTGGGTGGGGGAGGGGTGATAGTGGCTTGGACTCGGTGGGAACAGAAAAGCCAACAGTGACGGATAAATAGGGCGAGAGAGAGTGGACTCTAGGAGCCATTTAGTTAAGGAGGAAGACTGTGGAAGGAGCAGGCTGGGGAGGGGACTTTGGAGAGGGCTGTTTGGGACAACTAGGTAGATGTTGAATATAGGCTGGATATACAGGTCTGGAATTCAGAGAGAGATTTGAGCTGAGGATATAAATTTGGGAGTTATAAGTAAATCGATAGTATTTTAAATACACAGATAAAGGTAATGATAGAGAAAAGTCATCTAAATTATGGATGCTGTTGATTGTGGGTTTGTTTACTAATTGCCAGTCACTAAGCTCTAATCTCTGAATTGACCGGTTCATTTAGTTTCAACAAAATGAGAAATAGGGTGGGACAGACATGAGGGATCTACTCGCAGGAACCAAAATCTCCAACGGAATTCTGTCTGGTACTGTAGAAGCAAATAACACATTCTGCTTGATTCCTCTGCCTAGGGGTCAGCCCCTGCAGGATGCCCGTCCTGGCTTCAGCTTTGACTCTCCAAACCGCCGGTCTCCGCCCTCGCACCTGCGCGCTAGGGCCTTCTTGCAGGGGGTGGGGCCGGAGCTAGGGGCGCCACGCGTTGCTAGGGGACGCGACGGTCTCCGAGGCGCAACAGTTGGGCTCTCGCTGCCCAGCCCACGGATTCCTGAGTGGAGAACACGAGCACCGCCGCGCTCTCCTGCGAGCTCCGGGGCGGGGTGCCTCGGCCTCTCCAGGTCGGCCAGCCAGGGTAACCACGGAGAGCGGGACCCAGGGGGTGGGTGGACACGTCCCGAGGGGCCCAAATGGCCCGCCCCCTACCCTTTGCCCGCCCGGACCCCGCCCCGGAAGCCTCGGCTCCGCCCCTTCTGCCCTGGCCTGCCTTTGTGATTTCTGAGATTTGTCCGGCTTGCTTCTCTATTTTCTGGGTTAGCAGGGGTCTTTGCCTGCTACCCCTTGACTTTCAGAATCTGATTTCCCCGTAGCTTCCAGGCCGAGCCGCACCCTCTGCGGCTTGAGATATCCTGGGGTCTCTTCTCAAGAGTTCTGCGGACTAGTCATCTGACCCCCAGTTTTCAAAATGCTTTCTCCATCTCAGCCTTTTACCTCGACTACAGAATTGGTGATTTCTGGCAGAAGAAAGGTTTGAGGGACTGGAGAAGGCATGGAGTGGCTTTATGCTGCACAGATGCAGATTAGCCCACCTAGACCATGGACTACAAAGGCTTATTTGGGAAACCAGTTGCGTTTTTCAACTGACCCCCCAAGAACTTTGGGAAGGGAAGTGTGCGGACCTAAGACCTTCTAAATGAGAACTTTTCACTGTTCGGAAAACAAGCCCAGGGATGTTAACTGATTAGCTCCTTTGCCATATCCTGATTCATCTAAGAACAGAATAAAATAGGTAAAGAAATGGAGGGTTAGCAATACTAATTAATGCACTTGGGGTTTTAATACAACTAAAGGCAAAAAGCACTTTTCAGAGCGAACAGGAAATGAAAAGGACTTTTGCATAGAAAGGAGTTTGAGATAACTGGTACATCAAAGGCTTTGATCTCAGATTAAAACCTTAGATTGTCAAGGGTTTGATATTGCTGAGTTTTAAAAATACCTATATAAACAATACTGTTTAATAAAATTAGAATTTCGCAAAACTAGAAAGTCAACCATTGCCATTTCCTGTTTCTCTAGCTACAACATAGTGTTATAAAGATCAGTTTTGCCACAACTCTTGGCAAATTAAAACCACTAAATTTCAAAGTGCTGAATGTTACTAGCAGGATTAATATTGTCACTGAATTTCCCAGAATTACTTAAAAGTTTAATTGAAAAACTGTAAGTTGATCTTTCCCAATTTTAGTTTCATTCTGTTTTTAATAAGTAGAAAGTAAGTAATAAGGGAGACAAAAATTTAGGGGGGGATTTGCACCACCACTATATAGTATAGTTACAGTAACCACAGGTCTTCCTATTATGGTGAAAATGCATTTATGTTCCCTTTAGCTATTGTGGGAAAACAAAGTTTTGAAATGGCTAATATGTGTAGAGGATACATATTTCCACTGGGGAAAAAATGGCTTTTTTTCCTGCAGTAGTTCAACTCTTCTGTTGGACAGCTCTTCTGTTGAAAGCAATTTTTTTTTTATTTTTTAAAATATTTTATTTCTTTGAAAGAGAGCGAGTGCATGCACTCGCGTGTACAAGAGGGGGAGGAGCAGAGAGAGAGAGAGAGAGAAGCGGACTCCCCCCCTCCCCTGAGCAGGAAGCCGGAAGCAGGACTCAATCCCAAGACCCATGAGATCATTACCTGACCCAAAGGCAGATGCTTAACCAACTGAGCCACCCAGGAACCTTTGTTGAAAGCATTTTTATATTTATAGTTTACATAACTGTTTTGTTTGAAAGTGGCAAAATGTTATCTAGATGACATTCAGGAAAATAGTTTTTGAATGAATACAAGTATATAAAAGTATTTTGTTATGTATGAAAAAGCCAAGCCTAAAGCAAAAATGGCTTGGGTAAAACAAAAAGTATGATTGTGCCACTATTTTTAGAAAGTGTGCTTTATCTGTAAAAGCAATATAATACAGACACTAAATTCATATAACATGACTAATTCTGAAAGTATTTTTATACAGCGAATTTGCACTTTTCCTTTCATGTTTCATAGTGTCATTTTCTATGAAAAAATAGGTTATATATGGTTGTATATGTTAATGGATTGTACCAGGCTGTACCACATATGTTGAACTCACTGTTGGTCATACCTAGTGTACAGCAACAAAGCAGTGAGCCTCCCATTGAAATGAATGGAAATGAAATAGAAACCAAAAGAACAGTAGAACCAACAAAACTTGGAGCTGGTTCTTTGAAACAATAAGACCAATAAATCCCTGGCCAGACTTACCAAAAAGAAAAGAGAAAGGACCCAAATTAATAAAATCATAAATGAAAGAGGGGAGATCACCAACACCAAATAAATACAAATAGTTATAAGAATATATTATGAGCAACTATATGCCAACAAATTAGGTAATCTGAAAGAAATGGATGCATTCCTAGAGACGTATAAACTACCAAAACTGAAACAGGAGGAAATAGAAAACCTGAACAGATCCGTAACCAACAAGGAAATTGAAGCGCTAATCAAAAATCTTCCAACAAAAAAGAGTCCAGGGCAGGATGGCTTCCCAGGGGAATTGTACCAAACACTTAAAGAAGTATTAATGCCTATTCTTCTGAAGCTTTTTCAAAAAATAGAAATGTAAGGAAAATTTGCAAACTTTTTCTACAAGGCCAGCATTACCTTGATCCCAAAATTAGACGAAGACCTCATCAAAAAGACCAATATCCCTGATAAACATAGATGCAAAAATTCTCACCAAGATACTAGCCAGTAGGATCCAATAGTACATTAAAAGGATTATTCACCACAACCAAACGGGATTTATTTCTGGGCTGCAAGGGTGGTTCAATATTTACAAATCAATGTGATATGCTACATTAATAAAAGGAAGGACAAGAACCAGATGATACTCCCAATAGATGCAGAAAAGGCATTTGACAAAGTACAGCATCCTTTCTTGACTAAAATTCTTCACAATGTAGTGAAGAATGCTGTATACCTCAATATCCTAAAAGTCATATTCGAAAACCCCACAGCAAATATCATTCTCAATGGGGAAAAACTGAAAGCTTTACCCCTAAGGTCGGGAACATGACAGGGATGTCCACTCTCACCACTGTTGTTCAACATAATACTAGAAGTCCTAGCCTCAGCAATCAGACAACACAAAGTAATAAAAAGCATCTGAATCAGCAAAGAAGAAGTCAAACTCTCACTCTTCTCAGATGACATGATATTCTATGTGGAAAACCCAAAAGACTCCACCCCAAAATTGCTAGAACCCATACAGAAATTCAAAGTGGCAGGACATAACATCAATGTACAGAAATTGGTTGCATTTTTATACACTAACAGTGAAAGAGAAGAAAGAGAAATTAAGGCAATCCCATTTATAATTACACCAAAAACCATAAGATACCTAGGAATAAAACTAACCAAAGAGGCAAAGGATCTGTACTCAACAAACTATAGAATACTCATGAAAGAAATTGAGGAAGACACACAAAAATGGAAAAATGTTCCATGCTCATGGATTGGAAGAACAAATATTGTTAAAATATCTATGCCACCTAGAGCAATCTGTACATTCAGTGCAATCCCTATCAAAATACCATCAATTTTTTTCACAGAGCTGGAACAAATAATCCAAAAATTTTTATGGAACTAGAAAAGACCCCAAATAGCAAAAGTAATGTTGAAAAGGAAACCCAAAGTTGGTGACATCACAATTCTGAATTTCAAGCTCTAGTACAAAGTTATAATAGTCAAGACAGTAAGGTGCTGTCACAAAAACAGACACAAAGATCAATGGAACAGACTAGAGACCCCAGAAATGGACCCTCAACTCTATGGTAAACTAATCTTTGACCAAGCAGGAAAGACTATCCAATGGAAAAAAGACAAGTCTCTTCAACAAATGGTGTTGGGAAAATTGGACAGCCACATGCAGGAGAATGAAACTAGACCATTTTCTTATACACACAAAAATATACTCAAAGTGGATGAAAGACCTAAATGTAAGACAGGAATCCATCAAAATCCTAGAGAACACAGGAAGCAATCTCTGTGACCTTGCCCACAGCAACTTCTTGCTAGACATGTCTCCAAAGGCAAGAGAAACAAAGGCAAAAAGGAACTATTGAGACTTAAAAGATAAAAAGCTCTTGCACAGCAAAGGACAGTCGACAAAACCAAAAGACAACTGACAGAATGGGAAAAGATATTTGCAAACATCTTTTTTTTAATTAAAATTTAAAAAAATTTTAATAAACATATAATGTATTATTAGCTCCAGGGGTACAGGTCTATGAATCGACAGGTTTACACACTTCACAACACTCACCATAGCACATACCCTCCCCAATGTCCATAACCCCACCACCCTCTCCCGACCCCCCTCTCCCCAGCAACCCTCAGTTTGTTTTGTGAGATTAAGAGTCTCTTATGGTTTGTCTCCCCCCCCATCCCATCTTGTTTCATTTATTCTTTTCCTACCCTCCAAGCCCCCCACGTTGCATCTCCACATCCTCATATCAGGGAGATCATATGATCTTGACTTATTTCACTAAGCATAATACCCTCTAGTTCCATCCACGTTGTCACAAATGGCAAGATTTCATTTCTTTTGATGGCTGCATAGTATTCCTATGTATATATATATACCACATCTTTTTTTTTTTTTACATTTTATTTATTTATTTGACAGACAAAGATCACAAGTATGCAGAGAGGCAGGCAGAAAGATGAGGAAACAGGTTCCCTGAGGAGCAGAGAGCTCGATGTGGGGCTCAATCCCAGGACCCTGGGCTCATGACCTGAGCCGAAGGCAGAGGCTTTAACCCACTGAGCCACCCAGGCGCCCCAATACCACATCTTTATCCATTCATCTGTTGGTGGACATCCAGATTCTTTCCATAGTTTGGCTATTGTGGACATTGCTGCTATAAACATTTGGGTGCACGTGCCCCTTCGGATCACTATGTTTGTATCTTTAGGGTAAATACCCAGTAGTGCAATTGCTGGGTCATAAGGTAGCTCTATTTTCAACTTTTTGAGGAACCTCCATGCTGTTTTCCAGAGTGGCTGCACCAGCTTGTATTCCCACCAAGAGTGTAAGAGGGTTCCCCTTTCTCCACATCCTCGCCAGCATCTGTCATTTCCTGACTTGTTAATTTTAGCCATTCTGACTGGTGTGAGGTGGTAACTCATTGTGATTTTGATTTGTATTTCCATGAGATATTTGCAAACATCTTAACAGATAAAGAGCTAGTATTCAAAATCTATAAAGAACTTATCAAACTCAACACCCAAAAGCCAAAAAATCTAGTCAAGAAATGGACAGAAGACATGAACACACATTTGTTCAAAGGAGACATCCAAATGGCCGAAAGAACATGAAAAAATGCTCCACATCACTTGGCATCACAAATGTAGTGATCTGAAAGGGTACCTGCACCCCGAAGTTTATAGCAGCAATGTCCACAATAGCCAAACTATGGAAAGAGCCCAGATGTCCAATGATAGGTGAATGGATAAAGAAGATGTGGTATATATATAGACAATGGTATATTACTCAGCTGTCAAAAAATGTTATCTTCCCATTTGCAATGACGTGGATGGAACTAGAGGGTAGTATGCTAAGCGAAATAAGTCAATCGGAAAAATACAATTATGTGATCTCATCATATGTGGAATTTAAGAATCAAAACAGGAGCTTAGGGGAAGGGAGGGAAAAAATAAAAAAAGACAAAATCACAGAGGGAGACAAACCATAAGAGACTCTTAATCATAGGAAACAAACTGAAGGTTGCTGGAGGGGGGGGGTTGGGGGTGATGGGGGAATTGGGTGATGTACATTAAGGAGGCCATGTGATATAATGAGCCCTGGGTGTTACATAAGACTGATGAATCACTGAACTCTACCTCTGAAACTAATAATCATTATATGTTAATTAATTGAATTTGATTTTTTTTAAAAAGAAACAAATAAACAAAAATAAACTTTCAAAATAAAAAATAAAAATTTGAAAAAATGAATGGAAATGAAAGGCAAGGATTTCACTGGAATTTCCATTTCACTGGAATACGGCTTGCTTATTGTTTTGGTCAGGTAGTCCATATTTTACATAATTTCATACAATAACAATATATTGCCTTAAAATACAACATGACCCCAAGCCGAAATTAATAACAAGGGTCAAAAGTTTTTAAAAAGTCAAATATTAACAATATCTTAATTCTCTTTGGTCTAGTCTATATCTATGTCAGTATCAATATAGGTATAATTAGTGTGCATGATGAAAAAATGCAAACAATATTAATATATCCATTTGGGTAGTTGCTACTTTCATCAGAGTGAATTGTGTGACTCAAATGACTTCATTTTAATTCATTTAAATCTGGAGCTAAGCCCAAACAACTGTGAGAATTTTGGTTTCAGGATGAATGGGAATGCCACAACCTTTAGAATGTTAAGTAAGAATGTGACAAAAGTCTACAGGAGGTAGCGGGAAGCATAAGACCGATTCCCTTCTTTTTCATGGAAGAGCCAATTGGTACTTGCACATGATTGATACATAAAATTCAAACAAATGACTCTTAGCCTCCTAACAGTCTCCACTAATCTATTTTTATTAAAGTAACAGTCTCCACTAGTCTCTTTTTTTTTTTAACTATGAGAGAAATTTTAGGTCATATCCTTCACATTGAAGAAATATTTATCTAAAATTCAAAAATTCCATCAATTTTATGTCATTTCCTACTTCCCCATTAAACCAGGCTGACCTAAATTTGTTATGCTTCTGAAAGCATTTATTGTAAGACTCCTTTTTATAAAGCTTTTAAAGTCTTCCCTAACTCATCTTATGTTTAGGATGATGATGGATACTTCTAGTTGATGTGATGATTATTTTGACTTTTCTTTTTTTATACTTTAATATATTTCCTGACCTTTTCAACACATACTAGCCCCCACTTATCCATGGGGGGGTACAGTCTGAAATCCCTCACTGGATGCTTCAAACCACAGATAGTACCTAACCCTATATATTCTGTTTTTTTTTCCCCATACATACCTGTCTATGACAAAGTTTAAACCAACAATAATAAAATAGAACAATTATAACAATATGTTTTGAAGTTATGTGAATGTACCCTGTCCAAATGTATTTTCCTATACTCACTATTTTTGTGATAATGTAAGATAAAATGCCTGTATGATGAGATCGAGTGAGGTGAATGACATAGGCATTGGGATGTAGCTTTAGGCTACCATCGACCTTCTGACAATAGGTCAGAATGAGGATCACCTGCTTCCAGACTGCAGTCAAGGTAGAGAGTGCAGAGGTACTACTGCAATGAGTATTTGTCATTGTAATTGAAAAAAAAATTGAAAATAAGGATCCATTTAGAGGACCTATTCATGAGGTCTATATTTAATGTATTTCAGCCAATAGAAACATATTTTAATAGAAGAATGGATTGAAGGAATCATGGTGAAAATTCTGGGCACTTTATTTCAGTTAACTGATATATATTTTGGTAATAAAATGACTCAGAAAAAAAATGCAAGACATGTCTTTGAAAAACTGACTCTAGAAGTTTGGTGAATAGACAATCATGCGTACTCCAGTGGACTATTTGAACTTCAAAAGCTATTGGTGCCTGCTTACGTTGTTTTAAAATCAATGATCTCAGTATCATACAGTCATACAGCTTTCATGGACATTGTGTGCATCTGCATTTTCACATTGGGCTGTCACAGGAGCAGGGTCACAGTGACATCCTGAGTAAATGGATTGCAGTGATTGGACTACCTCCAAGTAGTTAAGATATGGAATAAGGGGAAACCATTGCTTCTCAGCAAGAAGAATAAGAAGACAGAAGACTGATCTTACATTCCCTTTTTAGGAAAAAAAAATGTGGGGGATGCAATTTTGAATATAATCAAATGGAATGGTGGTAAGATATTTTGACAATCTACTGAGTAGTTAAAAATAAGAGTATGACTTCAGAAATGTGTTTACTATTGCCTAGGACACCAGAAGTAAGACATTACGCTCCGAATGCAATTTTATTTGATGAAGAAAAAAAAGTTACCCATGTATCTTTCAGGGTTTATTTTATTTCCAAAGTTAAACATGAATCCTTCTCAGTCTTGAAATTGGATGTTTAAAATTTAATATACTTAATGGGATTCTCAACATTCTAGGTTTTTTTTTAATTCCACTTGTGTTCATTTTTAAAGAGACTTTCAAAGTTGTCACTGTTATGCTATTCATGTTGTTTTAACATCTTTCAGAAATAATTGGCAAAAAGACCCCTGTAGCCATGGCTAGCTCTGATGTGAAACCAAAATCAATAAGTCGTGCCAAAAAATGGTCAGAAGAGATAGAAAATCTGTACAGATTTCAGCAAGCAGGATATCGGGATGAAATTGAATATAAACAAGTGAAACAAGTTTCTATGGTAAGATGTGTCTACAAACCTGAACTCAAAATATTCAGTGAAAAATATCAAAATCAAACAAAAAAACAGAGAATAACTAAAAGGAAGCTCTACTCCAATTCTCTCATTTTATTGATGAGGAGACTGAGGCCCAGAGGAGTGGTTTTCAGGTAGACAGGAGAGAGAGGTGGTCCCTCAGCATGGAAACATTAAGAACTTCCTAACTTTTATTTAACAACCATGCTCTGCCAGATAAATCATTGATGATAACCAAAAAAGCAGAGTCTTTTTCTCTTACTCAGGTAATTCTATTGCCAGATATTAAGTTTGTTGTGTAGTTATTACTTCTTTCCAGTTTTTTTAATCCTGAATTATAAAGGGGTTAGATTTTGTTTATTATGGAGATTATAAGTACCAGAAAACTAGAGCACCTGACTTTGGTTGTGCATTACACTCTCATGCCCAATAATGGGATTGACGTAAAATCAGATTTAAGACAACACAAAGAACCGCCTTGAAGGGGAAGTCCCACAAAGTGAGAGGAGTGTGTGTGTGTGTGTGTGTGTGTGATATAGGGAAGAACAAGCTTATTCACTGTATGACTCGGCAATTTTGAAGAGGTCTTGCATTTCACTTCAGTATATACTAATTGGGTATAAACTGTAAGGAAGGAGAAAATTTTCCCTTGTTCTTTTGGCTAGTCTAACAATCAAATTGACCCATGACAGATTAATAGGAGAAAAAACAAATTTCATCTACTTTCATACATATGGGAGCCAGCCAGGTGCCCCTTGAAATCCAATTAGTGGATCAATCCAAGAAGTGACCAAAGCAGGCCATTTATATACCTTTTAGACAAAGAAATAAAAAATGTGAGAAGAACTGACAAGACAAAGTGACTTGGGCTTGAGGACTAATTAGTGGGGAAATGAAGCGGAGTTTATTTACACAGCCCTCTTGGCTCTGAATTCTCTGTCTCTGGTAATAAGGATGTCTGTCTACCTCCATGTGCAGGGAGGGTGCCTTTCATGGGGGAGATTTCTTTCCCAGCTTTCAGGGGTACAGAGAGGAGGGTCAGAGTCTTTATGCTCTAGTTTCTCAAGTAACTTTAACTAGAAACCATCCGTATGCCAAAGTGCCATGTTCTGGGGCAGTGTGCCCTTAGCCCTGTCATACCATGTGCAAATTTCTGTGCCAAGTGCTTTAGGAGATAAAAATATGAGTACCCGACTCCAGAAACTGACTGGGCCAGTAGGAAGAGAACCAGATTTGGAATCTCTCCAGGGTCTGAATCCTGGCTCCTCTCTCTCATTAGTCGAGTAATCCCAAACAAGGTTCTTAACTTGGCTGAGCTCAACAGTTGAATTGTAATGGCAGTGCCTGCTTTAGAAAATAGTTACAGGAATTAAGTGAAATCGAGTGTCCAACATTGTAGTGCTTAATGATTTGTTGAGTGAATGAAGGATAAGTATTTAATGATTGATAGCTTTTATTATCTTGGAATAGAAGATTAATAATGACATGAACAGTAAAAATTTATGCAACTTTTATGCATAATTTATGCAAAAATACATGTGCCTTTTTAAGTGATGCGGGAATTTAGGGAAAGACAAAATCACTTCCTCTGCGGGACAATCCTCCAAAAGGGCTTCATGCCCCCAGAGACATTTGCAGAGGGCCTTGAAGGTAGGCCAGGATGGTAACTAAAAACTTGCCTTGATTGGTATATCTCTACCAGTGGGTAGAGGTGGGAAGGGTTTGAGCAAATTTCTCTTTCCTCACCTGAAGTGTATGTCCATTTGGGAAATAAGAGCTATTGAAGCTTACTGACCTCTGTAGCTGGTCTTGAGGACCAAACCACTCCACTCTGTTCTACTGAAAGGAGTGAAGCTTTCCTCCATTGAATGGGAGTCCTCAAGTGAAAAGCCAAGAAGAAAAAGTTGTAAAATACAAGGGCTATTACTTAAAATGACTAAGGGTTGATGAGCATAGGAACCAATACAGCTCCTTGGAGGGTATTTCTTCACTGCATGAGATGCTTTTTAGGACCCTAGTAAGTGAAAGAGAGCTTGCCCCTGGCCCCAAGAAGAAGAGAGCTATAATGGTGTCTTGAGAATATCCTCCTTTCTCTGCTGGGGGCAATGGAAGCTATGGAAGAAAAACTTGACCTAAGTGAGAGGAACCATTGATTTTTTTTTCTTATACTGTATATGTCAGAGAGCCTGCCAAGGTTTATCCAAAATGTTTCTACCTATTTTCACCAATTCCTAAATAAATAAGACAACATAAAAAATGAAAATGTGCTGTTAGAAAACAAAGGCCATGCATTTCTTTGTATTCATGATCTATTCCTATCCCAGTAGAAAGTTGTGATTTATGGATGGGGCATATGAGAAGTGACAAGCTGCCTGTAGAGGTGGTGGTGAAGATTTGATTATCTAGACCATGATACCTGAGTGATCAGGTTTTGACAATGATAGAGTAGATCTTACAGAATCCAGAAGAAATATACCAAACAACAAGAGAAGTGCATTGACCTGATCAAGAAAGTAGAACATGAATTTGGAGAGGAAAGGGAGAAAAATGTCTAAACTAGGTCAAGCCAAATGATAAAGTAAATAAACCAATATGACGTATGAGAAAGAAAAGTGGGGAAAAGGTAAGAAAAGATAGTGGAGGATTAGATTCATGACCTCAAATTTCTATTAAAAATTGGATTTCAAGGGGCACCTGGCTGGCTCAGTTGGTGGATCATGAGACTCTTGATCTTGGGGTTGTAAGTTCCAACCCCATGGTGTGAGTAGAGATTGCTTAAAAAATAAACTCTTTTTTAAAAAATTGGTTTTCAAGCTGAACTTGTGATATGGACTTGAGGAATGCATATGCACCTTTAGGTACCTTGAGTCTAGCTGGTTCCATTTGTCACTGCTGTGACATCAATTCTCAGCACCCAAGTGCTTTCAGAGTGGGGCCTGACTCTAATTTCTTCCTCAGGCATTACTTTTAGATATTAGGAACTAATAATGTTTGAAATAATTTGTAAATGTAAGAAAATGCTTAGAATGCTTTGAATGTTTCCTCTATCTTGGCCACTGAGTAGAAATTTAAATCTAGAAATTGGGATCTAGAGAGAAGCACCAGCTTAGCTTTTTTACAGTATAAGGATACAACTTAGGGTGTGTCTGAGGTGTGTATAATGCTCTTTTGAGAGCTCAAGTATTTTTAGATTTCATTTTATGCTTTAATTTTTGGATGTGAGATATACTGTTAACTATTTGATAATAAATCATTATATAAAAATAAAACCAGCATCATAGTACTTGTATTCTGGTTTCTGATGTGCAGGTAGATCGTTGGCCAGAGACGGGATACGTGAAGAAACTCCAGAGAAGGGACAATACTTTCTATTACTACAACAAACAGAGGGAGTGTGACGACAAGGAAGTCCACAAAGTAAAAATTTATGCTTACTAGCTTTCGTTCTTTGTGTTGTCATCATTTAAGACTTCATTGCTTCATTCTATATCATGTAAATGTCATTTTACAAAATAATTCAAAATGCAGACTTCAGTTGAATGTTTTGAAACACAAAAGCCATGAAACCTGGTATCAATCAGCCTGATCTGTTCTAAAATATAATTACAGAAGCATTAAAGTTGTACCCGTCTTGGTCCTGTTCTTCTGATTATTTTAACTGAGGTAGAGTAACCATGATGCACAGAAAGAGACAGCCCAATTTGAAACCATCCCAGTGGTTAGGCTAGCTGTTTACAGGTTAGTGCTCCGTACGCCCTGCCCCTGCCCCTGCCCCCAGCCTTTACCACTTTCCAAGACCACCATTTTGAACTGTCAGATCTGCCTCTTGTGGCCCTAGGGCTTTCTCTTGCCTCTTTTTCTAGAGGCTTTGCCTTTGCCTCTTGCTGAGTAGACTGGAAATGCCAAGGGCTGCCGGTCCCTAGGAGCAGTCCTCAACCAATGACTGCTGGGGAGATGTTCAAAAGTCCCAGCCGCCTGGTGCCTCAGAGGAATCCAACAGAGGTGTGTGGCACCCAGTTTCCCAGCAGGATGAAGCTTCAGTCACCTTGCAGCGGTGTCTGGCTGGATCACGTAGACTACTGGCTGTCTCCCTCCCTTGCCACCCCCTCACTCCAGGCCAGGGGTTCCCTTCCTCCTGCATCAGCTCCTTGTACGTGGAGCCTTGTCCCAGGGTTGGCTTCTGGGTTTCCAATCTAGACAGGTCCTGTTCCAGTGCTGCCTGGAATCACTGCAGAAAGAGTCTGAGTGCTAATGAGCAAGGCAACAATTAACCTGTAAGACTCAGGAAGTCCCCCAAATTCACGAGTCTTGAGTGCTTGGAGGTTAAATAGATGAAAAACACCCTTTCTGTCAGCATCTCTTTCTGCACAGGTCCTGTCCCCGTGTTTTTAATAAAATCACCTTTTTGCACCTGGGGGAAAAAAAAAGATACCCTTTCTCCTTTAACTATGTTTTCACTAGATTTTTTTTTGTCACCATTCGTAAGCCTTGACCTTTAAGTAGATTTTTGGATATGGGGATCATACCTATCAATTCATCTAACTTTAGCTCCCATTTTCCAGAACTGTCTGCACCATGAAGCTACATGAGTTTTCACAAATCAATGCTGTGCTGCTTCATCATTTGTCTTTTTGAGCAAAAACATCACAGGAAGGATAAACTTCTTTTGTGCCTTTCTTTTATGTCTTTCCCAGCATTGCTTGGGATCATCTCATGGCTTTGAAACCATTTATCTGTACCTTTCTGCTCAGGCTTTTTATCTTCTTCTAGATTTGGCCAACCCCAAAGCACTGAGCATAAGGGATCTTCTGCCATCCAAGTACTAACCAGGCCCGACCCTGCTTAGCTTCCGAGATCAGACGAGATCGGGCGCGTTCAGGGTGGTACGGCCGTAGACGGATCTTCTGAATCTGACAATGCTTTTTTTTTTTTAACCTGCTGTGATAGAAGACATCCCCTGACATCTGCATTGCCTCCAAATACACCCTTATCCCTGAAACCTGAGCATATGGTACCTTACACAGCAAAAGACACTTTGCAGGTGTGATTAAGTTAAAGATCTTGAGATGGGAAATTATCCTAGAATATCTGGGTGGGCCCATTGTAATCACTCGGGTCCTTAGAGAAGGCAACAGGCTGGTCAGTGTTAGAGAAAGAGGTGTGGCAAGGAAGCAGAGGTCTGAGGGATGGAAGGAAGGAACCAAAATCCAATGAATGCAGAAAGCCTCTTAAGCTAGAAAAAGCCAGCAAATGGCTAGAGTCTCCAGAAGAAATGCAATCTTGTCACCACCTTGGTTTTACCAAGTAAGACTTATTTCAAACTTCTGGCCTCTCAAACTATAAGAAAATAAACTGGTATTGTTTCATGCTGCTCCATTTGTGGTAATTTTTACAGCAGCCAGAGGAAACATATCCCTACACAGAATGGATGAAGGAAATACCCCCATCCATAGCCATGGAGCCTACATGAGCTTCAATCATGATCTGCCAGTTTTGACCAGGGAGCACAGAGAATGTTATGAATAATATCCAGTTCAAGGAAGTTGGCCAGGCCCTTTTTGCCTGGAACCTTCTCACGAATTAGCTCAAATGGTCTGTATGCCCCTTTATCCTCCTGCAGCAAGACTCTCTTCAGATATATGGCCCTTGGGACCATCACATGAGATTTTGGTTCCTTGAATCCATGTGACTAGTGTTTTCCCAGTGGGTCTTACAGGGAATATAGCTAGTGCTTTCCTATCGTGCTAATCTTTCTTAGAAAATGGAGAGCCACTTTCTTGATGGCTCCCTTTTTGCCAATTTTGTAAGGTACTTGTGTCTGCTGACCACCGTGGTGCTTCTGAGCAGGGTCTCCAACCATTGCCACCCGCTCTTTCTAGACTGCCCACTCTTCAGTGAGACTTGGCCAACAGGCTTCAGTCCATGACGGCAACAGCTTCCCTTTCAAGAGAACTGACCTTCCTCTTCCTCTGTGTCATGGCCTCCTGGTTTGAGTGGACACTGCAGAAGGACCCCTGTTGCCGTGGTATCGGACACCCATAAGATTGCTCCCATGGAACTGCATATGGTGACATTTGGTCCAGAAGCTGGCAAATGTTCATGAACTATGTATTTCTTCCAGACAGTGGTTCTCTAACCTGGCTGCATTTTATAATATCACAAGATGCGCTTTAAATAATTTAAATAATTATAAATAATACTGACACCTGAGCCCCACCCTGTTCCAGTTAAACCATATCTCTGGGAATAGGACACAGGCATTGGTTTTTAATTTTAAAAAAGCAAAACCACAAACTCCCCCAGTGATCTTAATGTGCAAGCAAGGTCAAAAGCCATTGCCCTCAGCTCTTGCTTTCTATACAATTCAGACCCTAAATCCAATCATCTCCTGACCGCCACCTGTAGGTCCTGGATCCCAGACAAATATTGGTCATCGTATGCAGAGATTTTTCAGGCTTGGCTATGGAGGAACTACCCTCGTATGTGTGGCTGTGCAATGCATTTTGAGCAACATCACATCACCCCAGTTGTGTGCCTCTAAGAGCCTGTGGCTAAGGCCCTTAGAGCAGGACTCATCAGGCTCTCTGGCCAATTTCTGCAAACCAAAGTGGCAAGTTCTTCTTTTATGCAGATGACCAAAGTATCGACACATTTATTATTGGAAACCTCTACTGCTTCCAGCAATGCCTGAACTCTACCAGGGGGCGGGGTTCAAGGCTTTAAGGAACGAGGCCCCCTACCATCTTGTCTGGGAAGTTTCCTCAGGAAGCCTGTCCTGGGACAGCTTGAATACATTATGATGTCATATGGCTCCAAGTTGTGTTTCTCCCTAGGCTGCAAAAGCAGATGTAAGTGGTCAAAAGGAATAGGACAAGGATAAGGAAGAGTGTGCAGAGAAGACCTAGCATCATGCAGCTGGGACTGCAATCCTCAGAGAGGCCTGCTTGCAAGACTGGCCCTTCTCTGGCCCCTGGGCACTTGGAGTTCCCACCACTCCTGATAAAAGGAGTTCACCTCGTCAAAACTGCTCTACAAACTAGGACAGTGCTTCTCTGTCCAGTGACCCCAGTGGATGCAGGGACAACAGCCTGATTTTTCTTCCCATCCCATGTCTTGCACACCCAGGTAGGATGAAGGACCAGAGAATGGGAGAACCTCCCCACCTCATGGTTGCCGATTAGCTCGACCCATCACGCAGTGGTTTTCACTACATGGGTCACTACCCAACATGGATCAAAACCCTACACGTTAGAATCACCTGGAAGGTTTTAAAAATGTGGCTGCTAGGCCTTGCTCCAGACTTTCCAGCTGAGAACCCCCACAGGTGTGGTGTCAGCATCTGCATTCTGCAGGGCCCGGCTGGGGCATTGAACCAGCAGCCACGGCTCAGGACCCATTGGCCAGTGGCTCATAGGCTCAAGGTGCGAGTCATGACCATCATTTTTTCCGAAAATTAGGTAGAAAAGAATGCATGGACTGACCGCTTTTAATGTGACACATTTTTCCTGACCTACATGTCAAATAAATAAAAAAATGTCGAAAACCACTGCCTGAGGGCATCCAGCTTGTATTTTGCTTTCATCTAGGGCCTAGAAGGAGGGTGTTGCCACCCTTTTTTTGGGCCCAGATGCTCATAATCCCACCCCAGGCCACTCGGAGGGAATGATGGGGCCCCTCACCACCACCATCTCCAGAACTTCCCTTACCTGCCCCTCTGCACCTCTCACTCTCCCTCCTTCTCACTCTGTCACCCTATTTATTTTTTGTTTACCAATCTGATTTTACCCCCTGCTGGAATGTAAGCTCTATAAGAGTAAGGCTCTGTTGTGTACACTGTAGCGATCCTTGGAATGTAGAACAGGGGGTTCGGTAGGCTCCCACCAGACTTCTCTCCAGGGAGAGGGCTGACTGCCCACCCATCCTCCTCATGGCTTCACGCCATGCACTTCCTGTCTGGCACCCCCTGACTGCCCCGTCAGCTGGTGCTGGAAGGCCTGACTACGTGGCAGAAAGGGAGCTGTGACCTCTTCATAACTTGGCCCCCCCAAAACGCTCTCAGCAAGAAGAGTGGTTATGAAAAGCCTCCTGAAGTGTGTCGGACACCTTTGGTGCCTCCTTCCCACAGGCCATGGGGATCCTCCAACCCCTTTGTCACAGGGAGGAGTTTAGAGCTGAGGGAGGAAGACACTGGGTTCAGGCTGGTCATTCTCAGACCCCCCAGTCCAACTTACACCAGGACGAGAAATGTCTCCTCCACTCCAGATCAGGGAGTGTCTCCTCACTCCAGCTGGTACTTTCTGCTTTGAACTGTCTCCCTCTTGCCTGGGTTTTGCCTACTGGTTTGAACCCAGAATCTCCCTCTCTGCACTGATGACTTTTTTTGGATTGTGTGTCTGGTTCTTTAATTCAGAGCCTCTCTGCCCACCTCCAACAAGATACTGCTTCTCTAATTGTGCCAGGGCTCCACGCACTGCAGCCTGAGGCCTGAGGTTGCCCCAATCCCCGAACATTACCAGCCGCCAGGATACGGTGACTGAGCATTGGCCTGCTTGTTGAGAGCAACACCGGATGCTAAGCCCATGGCGTGTAAGGTGTTGGTGCTGCTAAGAGATGGGAAACACGGGTGGCTAATTTTATGTGTCAAGTTGTCTGGCCCAAGAGGTGCCCAGATATTTGGTCAAACATTATTTTGAGTGTGTCCCTGAGGCTGGTTTTGGACAAGATATAACATTTGAAATGCTATGGTGACTGGATGTCTCAGTCAGTAGAACATGCAACTCTTTATCTTGGAGTGCAAGCCCCATGTTGGGCAGAGAGCTTACTTAAATAAACAAAAATAAATAAATTAATTTTTTTAAAGTTAAAAAAAAAAAA
>PISX010022420.1:0-31752 GCA_004024625.1 Mellivora capensis | reverse complement strand
TTTCTCTGATTGACTTATTTCACTAAGCATGATACCCTCTAGTTCCATCCACGTCGTTGCGAATGGCAAGATTTCATTTCTTTTGATGGCTGCATAGTATTCCATCGTGTATATATACCACATCTTCTTTATCCATTCATCTGTTGATGGACATCTAGGCTCTTTCCATAGTTTGGCTATTGTAGACATTGCTGCTATAGACATTCGGGTGCACGTGCCCCTTCGGATCACTACGTTTGTATCTTTAGGGTAAATACCCAGTAGTGCAATTGCTGGATCATAGGGTAGTTCTATTTTCAACTTTTTGAGGAACCTCCACGCTGTTTTCCAGAGCAGTTGCACCAGCTTGCTATTGTTTTTAACATAAAGCAATAGCAATGAGAGTATGCAATAGATTTTGAAAACTTGCAAATGTTTATCAAAAAGTTTATCAAACTATCCTTCCAGTCCATATATTAAGGCAATTTTATATTTCATACATATCTGCCTATATTATTAAATCTGTCCCTTTAAAAAGTATTTTTTTTTCATAATACCGAAGCATGTATGTTTACTCAGAACAACTTAAGAAAAATAAAATAGTTGCTTAAAATTTTACTACCAGGAGAACAACACAATTGATCTTTTTTTTTTCTCCCCCCCACATACATTTGGTTACTCTGTTTATATCTATTAGGTTAGCTCAAAGTCAACTTGTAAAAATTGAAAACCTTTCTCTATATACACCACTTTCCTCCAGTGGTCTCTGTGTTTGTACATAATACTACATTTCACTAAAAACCTGGGGATCGAGTGGTATAAAACATCTCTATTGCACATTTATCCAATCTCTAATGATCTCTAAATGATCTCAATTCAACTTATAATCATACCTTTTAGATTCTTTCATCTTCTTTTATTCCAAGACACTTTTTTTCTAAACTTCCATACAATATCAATCCTCCCTGTAGTTAAACTGATCAAGTCATTCTCATTATTAAGCCCCTGTATTAATTCTTCATTGCTCAATAAAGTCCATACTCCTTCACACTCCTTAGAATGGTTTTTCTCAGTGTGTATTTTATTTCCCTTATCTTCTATCTAGAAACAGCACTGGTTAATGAGATTTTTGAGACATGTTTTTGAACCATGCTTATTTTTAATTCTTTCTCATTTGAGTGAGTATCTTACTTATTGCCTTTAAGCTTATTCTTTCTTATATGTTCAGCTTGCTTCTCCTTCATCCTTCCTCCATCAACAGACTAAAATCTCTAGAACCTGTGCTACCTGCACTAATTCAGTGAAACATTTACTGATTCATAGAATAGATTGAATTCCCCTGTTCTAAGTCTATAAACTTTAATATTTCCCTTAGACCAGACCCCCCTTTTACCGTAATTCTTGGTATAATGTATTTCTCCCAAGATAGCTTGAAAATATTAAGAAGACAGGGGATGACTGATGTCTATCTTCTTTATTCCTATATCCCAGGAGAGTGTACAGTGTTGGTTTCTTCATGGAGAAAAAATGGAACATTTGTAGATCTGATGAATTAATCAAATAGTAATTTGTTCATCTAATTTTCCACCTTCAACATTTAAGTGATTTATTGCTTTTCATTATTCAAATAGCATTGCATTGAATAAATCTTGCTTTTATATGTCTACATATATCTATAATTATTATATTTAAATACATTCCATGAGAGCACTCTTTGGCTAAATATATATAATTTCTAACAGTTTTATACAGTATTAATTGTGTTCAAAAAGATTTATAGGCATACATAACTGTATTGTACATTTTTCCTGCTACTAAAAATGTGTTGACAATTTTACATCTAAGGAAATTTTACTATAGTTGGTTGATGTATTTAGGTAGCAGTTAATAAATTAAAAAAATATATATATAGCACAATTACATATCACTATCCAAATACAACTAATGTATATACACACATATATATACACACATTTTATATATATATGTACACATACATATATATATATATACACATTTAAAATTTGGTAGTTAACATTTGTTTTTCTTAATTATTGAATTTGCTTACTTTAAAATGTTGAATATTTATTAATGAGCAATTAATATTTAATTTTTATGTTAAAATATGAGAACAGGGAATGAATGTTTTTATTTATAGTCTTACTTTCCAGAGAACTTAGTTGTCTTTGGATCTTGATTATGATGATGATGGTGATCTCTGTCATTATTGCAATTATGCAGGCAGCACTTGCATAACCAAGACAGAATCTACTTTCCAACTTCCTTAATTCTGTGGTTACTAGAATGAGTTAGAGAAAAAAATCAAACATTTTCTGTTTGTCTCTGAAAATCTATATCAGACTTCTCAGCAACACTCCTTTTAACAAAGGTTTAGGTTTTACTTTTGTTATTCCAAAGCTTTATTTGGAAATGTAATAATTCATAAAATGTCCCATTTCTAAATCTTCTTGTAGCTACTATACAGACATAACATCAAGATCAAGTGGTAAGGTCTCCAGCAGCACCACCTAATATGTGAGGTTATATCCTATGCCAAACTTTGAATGTATCATAAAAACATTGAATTACCTCAGTAGTTCCATGTCTGAGAGAAAAAAAAAAAGTACATTTAACTTTGCAGCACTGCAATGCAAAGCATCAGCTCTCACTAAATGACTTCAAGAACACCCTCAACTTCTGCAAATGTTGTCTGAAAGAAATTCAGAAAATATATTGCATGTCATCCCAAAATAATAAGAGATCTCTTATACTTTTACTAAGTGTTACTGGCCATAACAAATGACAATATCTATTGCAAAAGTAGATTATCGATTATACCACTGCATTGCACTAACCAATATTGTCAAAAAATTATCTGAATTTTTAAAAATCACATTTGTGGGTTCCTGGGTTGCTCAGTGGGTTAAGCCTCTGCCTTCGGCTCAGGTCATGATCTGAGGGTCCTGGGATCGAGTCCCGCATCAGGCTCTCTGCTCAGCAGGGAGCCTGCTTCCTCCTCTCTCTCTCTCTCTGCCTGTCTCTCTGCCTACTTGTGATCTCTCTGTGTCAAATAAATAAATAAAATCTTAAAATAAAATAAAATAAAAATAAAAATCACATTTGTTAGAACTACAAAGTTATTAACACTATTTGGTTGCCATTGTTGCCCTAAATCTAATAGTATTTTTTGTGGTTTTATTTATTATTTCATCCTACACATGTTTGTTTCAAAAGACAAAGGTTACTATTTACACTTTACAGATGGAGAAGATGTGAGTTTCTAACATTAAGCAATCAGTGGCAGTGTCAGGAGAAACACATACATTTCTACGCTTTTTGGATAGTGATCTGTAATTGTACTATATGTATATGTATATATATATTTTTTTTAATTTATTAACTGCTACTTAAATACATCAAGCAACTATAGTTAAATTGCCTTAGATGTAAAATTGTCAATATATCTTTAGTAGCAGGAAAAAGATCTTACAAACTTAAAATTGTAACATATAATTATCAAAATTTCAAGATCCCAGTTTAATCAAACTGCATTTAGTTTATAATTTATAGCACTAATGGTGATTGGATAACTAATGTAATTGCTTCTCATGATTCATTTGACTTCTTGACTTACTTAAATCCTCCCTGTCTTATAGATCAGTTTTTAAAAATCTTATGGCATTTTTTTTGTTTTCAGGGCATGGAATTTTGGTAGACTTATCTACATCCAAAACAAAATAGCAAATATATTTTAGAAGGGATTCAATAAATATTTTATTTAATGTTTAATGAATAAATAATAAGTGTACCTAAGTGTATGTGCCCATGTGTGTGTGTGCGTGTGTGTGTGTGTGTGTGTGTGTGTGTGTGACAGAGAGAGAGAGAAAGAGAGAGGTACTGGACAGAGAACCTCTTGGCATAGGGAGTTGCATGAGAAAAGAAATAGAGGCAGAACAAGCCTTGTTGTGGTAGAAGACTTCCAAGTGTCATAGATTATGTAAGTTTTAGGTGGCAACATGAGGTGGGATAGAAAAGTAGAACAGATATGAAACAGAATATTGCATTCAGTGGCAGGCTGGATTTGGCTTAATGTGCTTCTCTATAGCATCTCTTCACTAGCCTGAGTTCTGTTATGGCACTGTTGGATGTCTGAAATCAGATATACTGGGAAAACGTACATACTGAAAATCAAGAAATGATATAAATCAATTTTTTCCTTTCAGAGTGACAGTAGTTAAACTTTTCCCAGCACACTACTTCATGACAGGAAAATAAATTTACACCTTATCCATTAAAGTAATTTTGAAGTCTTTTTTTTTTTTAAGATTTTATTTATTTATTTAACAGAGAGAGAGAGATCACAAGTAGGCAGATAGGCAGGCAGAGAGAGGGGAGGAAGCAGGCTCCTTGCTGAGCAGAGAGCCCAATGCGGGGCTTGATCCCATGACTCTGAGATCATGACCTGAGCCAAAGCAGAGGTTAATCCACTGAGCCATCCAGGCACCCCAATTTTGAAGTATTTAAAAGAATGAAAAAACTTACTTGACTTTTTAAAAGACAGAATGATTCCAAGGGGTAAAAGTTTTAAGTAAAGCCTCATAGTTAAACAAATATTTCTATATTCTGTATAAGAAATTATGGAGGTAGCACTGAGTATGAGGAAAGGAACAGAAAACAAAAAATATATATGAATGGTGCTTTAATCTTCTACTGATTATACCTTTTTATGCTCTGCATCCACACACAGTACGGTATTGTGATGAAGGTCAGTTTTCCAAAAAATCCTTGGTAAATGACACTTTATTTGTTTGAAGACAAGCAGAGAGATATTCCAGGAAATGGCATTGAACCTATACTTCCATATACCAGAAGCAAACATGGATGCTTACATATATAATAAACTGGTGGGAGGTTAGACATCAGACACAATCACTAATTTAAAAAAAAAAAAAAAACAACTATGGTGGGAGACAAGATGGTGGGGAAGTAGGAGGAGGCATCGTTTCAACCTGTACCCTAAAGTGAGCTGATTACCTACCAAAGAACTCTGGTCACCCATGAAATAAGCCTGAGATCAGAATTCTACACGTCTGGATCTCTACGGGGGCAGAAGAAGCCAGTGGACAGGTAAAGCAGAGTGGGATTATCAGACGAATATCGGAAGATAAACAAAAGGGGGAGGGAGCCACCAGAGGCGATCATTGGAAAGTAATACCCCAATATGAGAGTCTCCTACATCTGGGGACCAGCATTAACTTGGAGTCTGGTTGAAAGCAATCAAAAAGAGCAAAGGATTGTGGGGGGGAAATTGTGGGAATTGGGGCGGTTAGGGACAGAAACTTAAGTCCCCGGACCCAGGACAGCCAATCTGGCACTGAGCCAGAGAGAGTGCGGCAGAGAAACCAGGTCTTGGTCCCTGAGCCGACAGCACGCCTGAGAGCATGTGGAGTCCCGTGAGATGCTGGGAGTCTTGCCAGCCAGCAGAAAAACAGCCTTTTTGCACTCTTCCACGCGAGCGCAGAGCCTGAGACGCATGCACCCCACACCCTCCTCTGAGAGAGGTGCACGCAGGCACCAGCCTGGCACTTTTGGACTCAGAAAGACCAGGGACTCCCAGCCCAGGCCAACGGGAAAATCTCAGTGTGCGATTGCTGCTTGGAACCTCTCTGGCAGTCCGAAGCTGCCCAGACAGCCGCCGCTGTCATGGTTTTGGGACAAGCAGGAGTTCCTGTGTCCCCAGGGACCGTGACAGGGAACACGCTCTGCCAGCAGCCAGGGGGGAACAAACTGAGTCTTCTCTCTGAGAGGGACGTTGGGGTGCAGTTTGCTTTCCTCTAAACCTCCAAAAACCATCAAAAGCTGTCAGGGTGAGAGAAAACAAAAAACCCAAACAAACAAACATAAAAACCTCCAGAGAACAAAAGCCTGAAAAACTGGTTTCCTCAGAGCCCACCCCCTTGAGGGGGGCGGGAGGACTTAACTCAGGGAACATTGCCTGAAAACCCACATGGCAGGCCCTTCCCCAGAAAACCAACCAGGAAAAAACAAAAAGACGACAAGAGAACAACCACCACTACTTCATAGCTACAACTTTTATTTTTAATTCATTCCCACTATCCTGGTTCATTATTTTTTTATATATAGACAATTTTTTTTACCTATTTACCATCACAGTGAGATGTCCAGTACATCAAATTCCATAATAACCTTTTAACCTGAAATTTTTGATACATATACCTGTGGTTTTTTTTTTTTTTTGCTTTACCATTTTTTAATTTTTTAAATATTTTAGCTTAGTTTAGTTTAGTTTATTCTTTTTTGTATTTTTATTTTTTAATATACATATAGAGTTAAACTTCAAGGTAATCCCCTTTCTCCAATCAATGATACCCCTATAGATAAACCAATTTATAATCCCCCTTTATCTTAGGAAAGTTAAGTCCTTTAACAAAGATATCAAGATACATCCAGGAAGAATCAAAATAACCTTCCTTGCCCATACTGAGAATTTATAACCACTCTCCCATCTTTTTCCCCTGCCAGTGTTTCTGTAAACTTGTGCTTGTCCTGATAGTATATAAATATTATACTTGGGGTTCTTTTTAACAAGGTTCTTTTCTTTTTTTTTGCCTATATATATATATACATATATATATATAAGCAAATATATATATATATATATATTTCTCTTGTCATATACTTTTATCCGTCCTTTTGTTTGTCTGTTTTTGTTTGTATACTTCATAAATCTTACCTTGGGGCCCATTTGGGCTGAGCCTTCTCTTTTATTTTTCCTTTTTTTCCTGTCTCTTTCTCTCTCTCTCTTTCTTTTTTTTTTTCTTTTTCTTTTCTTTTTTCTTTCGTTTGGGTGGGGACTCCTGATTGCTCAGAAGCGTTCGAGGGTGCACCTTGACTGCACCACGGTCAATATATCCAGCTACATCCATTCAGCTTTCTCTCACCAAAATGACTAGGAGGAGGAATGCCCAACAGAAGAAAAATTCAGAGGATGGGCCCTCTGCAACAGAGCTAATGGCTGCCGACATAGACAATATGTTGGAAAGGGAATACAGGCTAATAATTATCCAGGCAATAGCTAGGTTGGAAAAAGCCATGGATGACCAAATGGAATTGATTAGGGCAGAACTGAAAGCCACCAGGGATGATGTTCACAATGTTAGTGCAAAACTGAAAGCCACCTGGGATGATGTTCACAAGGCTCTCAATGAGTTCCAATCTAATCTAAATTCTCTAAAAGCTAGGGTAACTGAAACAGAGATAGAATTAGTGATCTGAAAGACAAACAGATAGAAGAAAGGATGAGGAGGAAGCCTGGAGCAAACAGCTTAGAAGCCACTAAAACAGAATCAGGGAAATAAATGATGCCATGAAATGTTTAAAAGTCAGAATTATTGGAATCCCAGAAGGGGAGGAGAAAGAAAGAATTCTAGAAGATATAGTGGAACAAGTTCTCCATGAAAGGGACGGGGGGCAGGATGTTAGGGGAGCCAGGTGGTGGGTATTAAGGAGAGCACGTATTTCATGGAGCACTGGATGTGGTGCAAAAACAATGAATACTGTTACACTGAAAAGAAAAAAAAAAACTATGCAAAATGAATATCAACTTTCTATGTAGTATAAATGTAAATAATGATTCAAATGTCATTTTATATTTTTAGATAATTGTACCTATAGAAATAAATCTGGTTGTCCTGTATCTATTTATCTTACTTCTGTTCTTTTTCTGAGCTATCTGCATACTTAAAACTATCATCAAAGTCCCCTCTTCTAAAGAATTTTTATCAGATTGTGTTATTTCACCATTGAGTCTGTTTCCATGTTTTACAACTTGTGAACCTTGAGATATCATTCACACTAGTGAAGGTTACCAGGACTTTGAATCCTAGATATACATTTATACTGGGAGTTTCCCAATATGAAAGAGAGTAGTTGAATCCTTACAAAACTGTAGTATTATGGGTTTAATGAGCCTATCAGGAAGATTGTGTCCCTCTTAAAGTTTAAACTTTTAGGGAAAAAACTTCCAAACCATTTTCAAAAGATATATTTGAAGTACTTTTTATACAAGATAAAATTATCTACCTTTATCATTTTTAAAAAATGAGAGAAAAAGTGTAAGGATGAATTAATGATTCTATACTATCTATGGACACAGTCTGATGCGATCAGCAGTACATTTGAATGTAAAGTGCCTTTAAGCGTAAGGAGTTTTAAAAACATTTTTTCTTTGCGTGAAAGTATTTTCTATATGTATAACTTCAAAATAAATATTCCAAAGTCTTGCTATAGAAACTTATACTTAAGAATCTAAACATCTGTTTTAAGGAATTCTTCAAAATCTTTATAAGAATGTAATAATAAATTATATCTAATGGTTTTTTGAATATAATTCATTACTTCTGAGTTGTAACTGAGTCTGATTTCATTTTGAATAATTTTTCATCATTTAGTCCCATAATCTAGATTATAAAATATATGAAACAATAAAATTCCATGGCACATCGAGTTTAATAAACTTAAACTTAAATTTGTTTTATGTCTATTATATTCCCAAGTGCTCTAGCAGTGAATGTGGCATTGGTTCTATTAGATTTCTTTTACATATATATATTTCATTACATCATTTAAAAACTTTGACATGTGCAATCATACCATTATGTCTAAAAACAAACTATGTATTCAAGTAAGATTTTGCATCTCTTAACTGTGTACATCCAGAACGAACGAAATTCATTTTACATGAATAAAGAATAAGATTACACAATGTTTGGGCAAAAGTATCTTCAAGGACATGTATAGTAACTTTATCCATTATTTTTGAGTACTTCCTTATTATTAATATTGTAAATATAAAGGAAATATAATCCCAGTGGATAAATGAAAGAAATAGAAAATTTTGTTTTAAAAATGACCCTCTTCCCCATCAATGACCCTGTTGTTGTAATTTTAATTATGCTATATTCATACTCCACAAGCTTTTAAATTTATATCATTATAAATAAGCATCATTCCATGTTTTTATAGACAATGTAAATGTTTTTAACTGGACTTACCATTTTTAACTGCTTCTGCAAATATAACAATATCTATTGGTTTGAAGTAATTTTTAACTTTTTTAAGATTTCTTTTAATCTTTTCAAATGTTATAGTGGGGTGTATAACTTTTATTTTTAAATGCCTTTGTTACATTTATCTAGATATTTGGGTTGAGGCCATATTATGTCATGTATAAATAACCTCGCATTTATGAGATAATACTTATTTGGTTATGATATGTTTTCTTTGAATATACTCTAAAATTTTGTGTCTTAGCATTTCATTTGTTAGAATGGCATAAATTTTGTTGGTTTCTCTGAGTCATTGAATGTAATGTATGAAAACTCAGTTGTAAGGCAGCCTGAGAGAATACAAAATTTATCATAGTAAGCGCTACATCCTGGGAAGTTGAACACTGGAACTGTCAGCTAAACTATATTACTACTCATAATAAGGGCCTTTATTTTAAGGCTGTTATGATACCACTTTATATCATATTTTGTACCTATAATTTTATTGTTGGATTTTGCTCCTTTTACTTTTTGCCCTATGTTAAGATTTATGTTTTCATTTTTTAAAAGATTTTATTTATTCATTTGAGAGAAACAAAGACAGACAGAGCACAAGCAGGGGGAGAGGCAGAGAGAGAGGGAGAAACAGACTCCCTGCTAACTTGGGAGCCTGACATAGGGTTCAATCTCAGGATCTGGAGATTATGACCAAAGGCAGAAGCTTAACCTTCTGAGCCACCCAGATGCCCTATGTTTACATTTTAAAATAAACTGAATGACATTGTATGCCAACCATTTACTAACTAAAAGTCAGTTCTTGTATACATGTTATGTTAAGGACTTTGACCATGACTCTATGTCATTAAAAAAAAAAAAAAAGGATGAAGGATTTTGAGGCCGAGGAGCCACAGGCTTGGAAAAATAAAGTGTGGATTCAGGGCGGCCAGTTAGGGTGCTGATGCAGTACTTTGGGGGACAAATATTACTATTTTGGAGAGGTTGGAGTGAGTAGAATTGAGTAGAAATAATGAAAAGTAATTAGTTCCTCTATATATTTTGAAGGTAGAATTAATAAGATTTATAGATTTATATACAAATTATAAGAGTGTTTAAGAAAAAAAGATGAATTTGGCACCTTGCCAAAATTATTGTTCTCCACATCTGGAAGGATAGACTTGCCTAGGGTGGTAAAGACGTCAGATCAGCAAAATTTAGGGCATGAATTTATGACATTTTAAATTTGAGATGTCTTGTAGTAGCAATAGAATATGTTAAATATGGTAATAACTACAAATTTGAAATAATCTATACAAATTCAGAATATATTTGCCATGTCTTTCAGAGGTTTTTTTTTTTTTTTAATCAGGAACCTGTGATTTGTATTTTAATGAATGATAAAATGAGAAGCATAGACTTTTTGCTCTTGTTCAGATACAAAATGTTGGACCATATTTCTCCTAAGTATGGAGTTATACATGTCCTTTGAGGTACAGTATAGGACTCTGGGCTAAAGGCACAAATGTGGTAGTCATGTACATATTTATAGATGGCATTTAAAGGCCAGAGCCTGTATAACATCATCAAATGAATGAATATGGATGGAATGAGGAGAAGCTCAAGAACTGAGTGTTATAGCCTTTCAATATGGAGAAATAAAAGAGAAGAGGAAAAACCAGGAAAGTATCCCCAGAAGGGATAATCAGTGAGTGGTAGGCAAACTGGTAAGATGTGGCGACCCGGGATCCAAGTAATCTATTTCAAGAAAGAATAATATTTATTTTTGTTAAATTCTTTCATAGGTAGGGTAAACTAAAGACTGGCAAGTTACTTATTCATATGGCAGCATGTAAATTGACAAGAATGGTTTTGAATTGAGGAGTTGAGGAGTGAATTCTACTGAAAAGGTTGATGAAAGAATTGGAGACAACATATAGAGAACATCATTTTAGGAATTTTTTTTACAAAAAAGGTTAGAGAAAGGGGTTTTACATGATAGGGAAGGGATGATCATGAGAATACTGTGGCTATTTCTCCACAGAAAACATGAACTTCTCTTCCACAGCATAAAAACTTGGTGATTTGGAGAGAAAAAGGAGAATTGATTCAGGGTTTTTTTTGTGTGTGTGTGTGTGTGTGTTTTGAGTATGTAAGAAGTGATGGGATTGGATTTAGGTAAGAGCAAGATTAATACATCATGAGTAATGATCAGAGTCTATAGACACAGAAAGAGTCAAGACTGCCAATGACATGGGCACAGGGTGTATCTTTAACAGCATTTTCTGTTGGAGTTTTGTTCTATTATGTAGCATTTAATTAAAAAAAAAAGGGAATTGTGGCTTTGAACTTGCACAATGCAGAGTGATATTGGCAGTTAGATGTGATGGTGGAGGTCTGTGGAAGTTCTCAGATGAATTTATCACCTGGAAGTGGGAGTGGATTAACAGTTGGAGGAGTGTGTGGAATACATGAAATGTTGACCTAGGAGGTTTGGACATAGGCTGTGCAGGATAATTGCAGTGAAACATTAGTAACTTACTTGAGGCTAGTGAGCAGGAACTTTAGTATCACCCAGCATTTTGGGGTGCGACTTTAGATACATTCAATTGCATAAAGACCATAGATTGTTTTTAATGGAGAAATGTATATCATTGAAAATAACTGATTGTGAAATGATAGCTTTAAAACAACGACTGGTAATTTGGAAATAGCCTATAAATTATTTTCCTTTGAAGAAATATCTATATTCTGACAAATCACAAAGGACACTCAAGAATTAATGAAACATGGATACTATTAATCAGATGTAATTTTTTGGTATACAAGTTCAGATATATCAACATTTTCCCTCAAGTTTTATACAAAACATATATTTAGGGGTGCCTAGGTGCTCAGTCATTAAGCATCTGCCTTCGGGTCAGGTCATGATCCTGGGGTCCTGGGATCAAGGCCCACATTGAGCTCTCTGTTCCACGGGAAGTCCGCTTATCTCTCTCCCACTCCCCCTACTTCTGTCTCATCTTTAGCTTTATCTCTCTCTGTCAAAAAAATATATAAAACCTTTAAAAACAAACATATTTAGGATATGTAATATTAAAAATAACAAAGAATACCAGGTTTTGTATTTAAAGAATCAAAAATTTGGGGTGCCTGGGTGGCTCAGCGGGTTGGGCCTCTGCCTTCAGCTCAGGTCATGATCTCAAGGTCCTGGGATCGGGCCCGTGTTGGGCTCTCTGCTCGGCAGGGATCCAGCTCCCCCCCGCCCCTCTCTGTCTGCCTCTCTGCCTACTTGTGATCTCTGTCAAATAAGTAAATAAAATCTTAGAAAAAAAGAATCAAAAATTTAATTTACTTAACTGTAATTAAAATTGAATTTATTTGTGAAATCATGTCTTTGCCTGAGAAAAGTAATTATTATAATGCAATTTGGTATAGCCTTATGAGATTTTTAGTACAAATTTGAATGCAAACATTTTGTTATTTTCCAAGAATAAAAGTGATTAAAGGAAAAACTTAAGGAATGCATTACAGTAAACAGACCATATCAGGTTTTTGTTTGCTTGCTTGTTTTGTTTTCTCAAAATAATACCAAGCAAAACCTTTTGGAAAGGCAATTTCTATAACACTATCAAAATGTATATTTCCACACCTTTGAATTTCTGTGTTTTACCTAGGAATAGAGCTAAAATGCCATTTCTCATATTGCTTTGACATCCTAGGCAGATACATGCTCAGATGAATTCTATAGGCTTCTTACAAAATGGGAAGCTGATCCTATAGTTCTGAATTTAACCCCCTTTTATTTCCACACCAACAAACACATACTCAGACAAGTCAGTCCTATTATGTCTTGAGATATTTCTTTTAAAAAAGTGGTTTATTCTTCTAATGTATTTTTGGTTGACTATCTTTAAAGTCTACTAATAAATTTCTTATTAAATAAAATGTGTATATGAGTTTTAAGAAACAATTTCTGCTATTTGATGAATAATTCAAATCGGATATTTTATACAATTTAGCCTTCTGCCCATTTTTTTACATGATTATCTGTTTTTTGAGTGTTGTCTTTGAGGAGTTCTTTATAGATCTTGGATATCAGCCCTTTTTAGTGTCATTTGCGAATATCTTCTCCCATTCCGTGGGTTGCCACTTTGTTTTGTTGACTGTTTCTTTTGCTGTGCAGAAGCTTCTTATCTTGATGAAGTCCCAAAAGTTCACTTTTTATTTTGTCTCCTTTGCCTTTGGAGATATATCTTGAAAGAATTTGCTGTGGCCAATGTCGAAGAAGTTACTGCCTATGTTCTCCTCTAGGATTTTGATAGACTCCTGCCTCACATTGAGGTCTTTTATCCATTTTGAGTTTATCTTTGTGTATGGTGTAAGAGAATGGTTGAGTTTCATTCTTCTACATATAGCTGTCCAATTTTCCCAGCATCATTTCTTGAAGAGACTGTCTTTTTTCCACTGTATATTTTTTCCTGTTTTGTCAAAGATTATTTGACCATAGAGTTGAGGGTCCATATCTGGGCTCTCTACTCTGTTCCACTGGTCTCTGTGTCTGTTTTTATGTCAGTACCATGCTGTCTTGGTGATCACAGCTTTGTAGTAAAGCTTGAAATCAGGCAATGTGATGCTCCCAGTTTTGTTTTTCTTTTTCAACATTTCTTTAGCAATATGGGGTCTCTTCTGGTTCCATACAAATTTTAAGATTGTTTGTTCCAGCACTTTGAAAACTGTCATGGAATTTTGATTGGGATAGCATTGAAAATATCCATTGTTCTGGGCAGTATAGAGATTTTAACATTTTAACAATGACATTTTAACAATGTTTATAGACATTTTAACAATGTTTATTCTACCGATCCATGAGCCTGGAATGCTTTTCCGTCTTTTTGTGTCTTCAATTTCTATCATGACTATTGTGTAGTTTCTCGAGTACAGATCCTTTACCTCTTTGATTAGGTTTATTCCAGGTATCTTATGGTTCTTGGTACTATAGTAATTGGGATCGATTCTCTAATTTCCCTTTCTATTTTTTCATTGTTAGTGTATAAGAAAGCAACTGATTTCTGTGCATTGATTTTGTATCCTGCCACATTACTGAATTGCTGTATGAATTTTAGTAGATTGGGGGTGGAGTCATCTGGGTTTTCCATATAAAGTATCATGTCATCTGTGAAGAGAGAGAGTTTGACTTCTTCTTTGCCAATTTGAATACCTTTTATTTCTTTTTGTTTTCTGATTGCTGTTGTTAGGACTTCTAGTACTATGAAGAACAACGGTGGCAAGAGTGGGCATCCTTGTGTTCTTGATCTCAAAGGTAAGGCTGTCAGCTTTTCCCCATTGAGAATGACATTTGCTGTGGGTTTTTTATAGATAGATTTTATGGAATTGAGGAATGTTCCTTCTATCCCTATACTCTGAAGAGTTTTAATCAGGAACGGATGCTGTATTTTGTCAAATGCTTTTTCTGCATCAGTTGAGAGGACCATGTGGTTCTTCTCTCTTCTCTTATAGATTTGTTCTGTCACATTGTTTGATTTGTGAATGTTAAACCACCCTTGCATCCCATGGATAAATCCCACCTGGTCATGTGGATAATCTTTTTAATGTACTGTTGGATACTATTAACTCGAATCTTTTGGGGAATCTTGGCATCCATATTCATCAGGGAAATGGGTCTGAAATTCTCCTTTTTGGTGGGGTCTTTGCCTGGTTTGAGGATCAGGGTAATGGTAGCTTCATAAAAAGAGTCTGGAAGCTTTCCTTCTTTTTCTATTTTTTGAAACAGCTTCAGGAGAATAGGTATTATTCCTTCTTTGAATGTTTGATAGAATTCCCCAGGGAATCCCTCAGGTCCTGGGCTCTTGTTTTTTGGGAGGTTTTTCATCACTGCTTCAATCTCATTACTAGATATTGGTGTATTCAGATTGTCAATTTCTTCCTGTTTCAGACTTGAAAGTTTATAGATTTCCAGGAATGCATCTATTTCTTCTAGGTTGCTTAATTTATTGGCATATAACTGTTGATAATAATTTCCTTAGTTACAGTTTAATTAATAACTAATTAATCAAAATTCACCTCCACAAGTTTACTATTAATCCTCCTCTGTGCATATTAAGTTCTCATGTTTTGCATTTAATAAGAAAGGTATTTTGATACTTTTTATAAGGAGAATAACAATAGCAGTGTTTTGAAGATGATTTTACATGTCATAATTAATATTTTCACTGTGCTTTTTATGCCTTGCAAACTACACTGGCTTTTTTATGTTTGTGTGTGTGTGTGAAGTTTACTGTGTGTCATTAAATAAGTGAATAAATAGAAATTGTTTATAAAATAACTGTCATCAGTATTTAAAGATGTTACTTAAAATTATTGTTCACTGGAAGTGCAGGCATGACAAAAATCTTTGAACCATGACAAGCTAAATTATTAACAAAGAAATCTATCATAAGATAAACTGTAATGTATATTACAGTAATGGCTAACAAGAAGTATTGTATTATGGGGATTAAATTCATAATTAGTGTGTCCAGTGGAATCTCATTGGAAATACAAAGAGAATGACTATTAGATATTTTTTGAATCATTGTACTGTTCATTTTACTCAGTTTTTAATGTATAGATTAAGGATATGTAAATTAGACCAAGTGAACTTAGTTCATATTTAGTTTATTCTGTTAATTTTAAGTTTTCTGTGTCAGAAATATGGGTAACTTCATAGACCCTTGTAGTTAACAAAACAAAACAAAACAAAAAAACAAAACAAACAACAACAAAAACTTGTCACCTTTATAAGCCCTGTCTTTGCAAGTGCAGTTACATGTGGATGCTTTTTAATATAAAAAATTCAAGGGATTTGTATAAAGGAAATATTTTAACAATTGAGGGACCAATAGGATACCCATTTATTGTCAGGAAGGAAAAACAAAACAAAACACCAAGGGTCTTGAAAGTTTAAATGACATAGAAGCTCACATAGTGGCAAAGCAAGTATTAGGTCATGGGTGTCTTAACACAAACTCCACTTTTCTCTCTAGTCTGTGTAAATTTGTGTAGAAATGTAAATTATGAATCCACCATACAAGCTTTGTTAATTATATCTATGTTATCCAAGAATAACATCTTCTCTAGGCCTCAGTTTTATCATTTTTAAATTGAAGATTTTTGACTTCATAACCATCAGATTTGGAAAGCATCTGATTCTTCATGCTTTGAACAGTTTAATTCCATATTTCAATTTTATTGATACTGACATAAAATTACCAATGTAACTTAAAACTATGAAAGGATTTTTTTTCAGTAAACAAGAAGAAAATTAGTAACAGTATAAAATATAATATTTTAGAAAATAATTATAATGAAAATTATTAAATAAAGGGCACTAGAACATTCTCAGACAAATCAAAAGTGACAGGATAGGAACTACATAAAATAAGAAAAAATGTTTTTAGAATAATAATGAAAATTTATTAGCAAATGATATTTATTTATTTTTTTTAAATATTTTATTTATTTATTTGACAGACAGAGATTACAAGTAGGCAAGAGAGGCAGGCAGGGAGAGAGAAGAGGAAGCAGGCTCTCCGTGGAGCAGAGAGCCCAATGCGGGGCTTGATCCCAGGACCCTGGATTATGACCTGAGCCGAAAGTAGAGGCTTTAACCCACTGAGCCACCCAGGCACCCCAGCAAATGATATTTAAATGGCTGATATGGAAAGGAAAGTTTCTAAACTGTAAAAGAGAGAGAGTTTTCAAACTTTTGGTCATAAATTAGAGAAGAAACTGACAAAATGTTATTTCTAGGTACATGTCAGCTTACTAATCTAATTGGCCAAAGGAAACACTTATACATTGTGAGTATAAAAGAAGAATCTGAAGCAAACATTACTTTTATATTTTTAAAGAGCATTTTGGTATTTTGAGTTAATTTAGAATATTATTACAAATTTCAAAAAAATTATAACAAAATCAGATGAAGAGAAAGCTTGTAAAAACAAAAGAGCATAAAGAGATCAGTGTTTCTCAGAAGCTGGGGTAGATGGGTTGTGAGGATTCACTACTAAGGGTATGAAGAAATTTGATGGAACAATGAAATTACTCTGTATTTTGACTGTAGTGCTGATTACATGCTAGACACCTTTATCAAAAAATAGAAATCAGACAAAATGGCTTAGCTAGGAGAATGTTAGACTGAAGGCTCTTTAAATAAGAAATAGAAATACACAGTAAAAAGAATGAGTTTTATAGTATGTAAATTATTCCTTAGTAAATCTGAGCTAATATGAAAGCTTACAAAATTTTTTGATTATAATATATGTATGTACATAAGTATATATGTTTATACACACATATGTAAATATCTTATTCCATTTCCATATAGGTATACCTTATGCAATGGAATTTTGGTATTTCTTAATTTCTAAATATTACTGTATAAATTAAGTAAATATAATTTTTAAAGGACTTTTAATTGACTCATGTAATCTCAAAATCAAACAATGACTTATAACTACATGTTTGAATTGATTGTTTATTGAATTCAGCTGAAATACTATTTTTTAAAAATTTTATTTATTCATTTGACAGAGAAAGAGACAGTAAGGGAGGGAACACAAGCGGGAGGAGTGGGAGAGGGAGAAGCAGGCTTCTCGCTGAGTAGGGAGCCCAATGCAGGGCTCTATCCCAAGACCCTGGGATCATGACCTGAGCCAAATGGTTAATGACTGAGCCACCCAGGCACCCTGAAAGACTATTTTAATTGTAGTTTTCCTTCTGTCCTCCTCACTCTAAGAATTACTGTAGTTTCCCTTCCCTCTCTCTTTTAAAAAAAATTATTGATGCATTTGGACTCTGAGTTCTACATGCAAATTATATTTTGTATTTATTTGTTAGGTTCTATTTGTGGATATGACACTGTCATGTTTGACATTTGTAATCTTTACTTAGAAAAGTAGAAATTCTACCTTCTGTTAAAATTCTTATATTAATTCTTATATTCCAAATACAAGTGAAAAAAAGTTGCTCAGGAAGTTGCTTAAGAGTCTGAAAAGTAGATAATATGCACATTTTCATTTTAACTGTTACAGATATATAACAATTCCTACCCAAAGACCACCATTAAATTTTAGCTGAGGTAATGTAAGGTTGAAGTACTTGTTTATGATGAAAGAAATTATAGGAAATTAAAAGTGCCTAATTCATAAAAAATAGATCATCTTTAATTTTTGATCTGACAACAACAAAATAAAGCATATAATTTGCAAAATTTCAGTAAATTAGATGATGTAAGGATTTCCTGGTTAGTATGTTACAATCTATTTCAAATCTATAATATAAATAAGGACTGGAGAAAAAAAATGCATTGTACCTTTTGTAAGAAATGAATATGTAATACCTATTTTAAAATAATAAAAATGTCAGTAGTTATGCAGCTAATAACTTACATTCAGCTACCTCCAGGTACTTGGAATTTTATGTAAATACAATTTTTTTTTTTTGTAAATACAATTTTTTAAGCTATTACTATCACGAGTATTTTGTAAACTAGAAGAGTAAGAAAATATTGAAAGGAACTTGCATATTAAGAAATAATTAAACAATTTGTTACCTTTCTTAATATGCACGTGAAAAACATAAATGTTATTTCACTTAGGTATGGGAGAAAGCAGCAAACTGAACAAAAAATATTTTTTGAAAGAATTTCATTTATTTGTTGAGAGAGAGACACACACACACACAGAGCACAAGCAGGGGGAGCAGCAGGCTGAGGGAGGAGCAGATTCACTGGTGAGTTATTCTGTAAGACTTAATAAATTTTTGTTGATTCATAATTAGTTCAAAGAAAAAAACAAGGAAAATGTTTAATCAATTCCAATGAATAATTATTTTGACTATTCTAGTGGAATAAACTCCTTGAAGCTGGAAAATGGCATATTTGTCATGTATTCTGCAGCATCTAGCTCAGGACTAAAAGTAAAACAAATGTCAAAAATGGGTTTTAGGAACAATCGAGTCAGTAAATTATTTAAGAAAAATATTTTAATACAGGATATAAATGACACCAGAAAAAATTATGGGAGATATATGGACTGTCTACTCCTAAAAAGTTGAAACACAATCTATCTTAAGTAATGCAACATATAAGAAAGAAATCACTTATGAGTTTAAAATGTGTATGTTATCCCATGAATATTCACTGAAAGATATAAACACACACATGATCCCATCAACAATAGTTTTCCTTCACATCATAACTAGATAAAATTCTTCTTTCTGAGGAAACGTATGAGCTTTTGGGAGAAAGGAAGTTCTGAGAATGTAAACTATTATTTTCTTCTGTAAATGTGACACTTTCTAACAACTTCCAAAAACAAGAACTGAATACACAATTCCCAATCTTAAAAATGCAACAGCACATTAATCAGAAAGACTTGGTTGTTTGCACAGATGAGTTTAGCTATATAGGACAGAGCTGCCCAGGAGTTAACAAATGTAAGAAACAGCTTCTCCATTTTACAAAAAAGTTGGCAGAGTATCAGGATAATTATCCAGTAAATGTAAAATCACAGTGAAATTGACTTTTTTCTTTTATTGGTGTGTTCTTTGTTTTGTTTATTGGTGTGTTCTTTGCCTAGACATCATTAAAAATGGAATTCACAAATAATAAAATCAATACAGTGTTTACTCAAAAATATAGATTTAAGAAGGAAAAAAATAATTCAACCTATTTTGCCAAAATGTTTCTCTATTTGTTCTTGTTCTTTTTAGTGTTATTCTGGTCTTCATTTAGTTATGTAGCTTATCAGAAGTTAGGGTAGCTGATTTAATTTTTTTAAAATAATGTCTCTACTCTTCTTCCTATGGAAATACATATTCTTAACATAGTGGAAAAGTATTTGAATAGTAATAAGAACATTTAAAAAAGAAACAGTAAACATCTTCATTGAAATTTTTTATCTTGTATAATCTAACAGTTTATGGAAAAAATGTAAGAAAAAAAGACATCTGTACTGAGAACTTGTTCAATATAATGTAGCAAGTAACTTAATACCCACTTTCCCCAAAGCACTAAGAGTTTACAAATATTATCCTTAACAACTTATCTATATCATTCCTTGATTTTTGCTTTTTTACTCAACTTTACAAAATTTAGCAGTTTTTGATTAGTGTCTTGTAACTAAATGCACATTTCAAAAACATAGCTAGCATAGGTGCCCACAAATTTTATGAAAATAACAGCAACATCTACTCAATTTTCTAAAGTTATTTTTAAATGACAAATATGTTAATCACACTCTATTCTGGTGAAGAGTAGATTGGGTAAATATATCATAATAAAAACTGAATAATTGTACAACAAATTATTTACCCAAATGATATAAAAATACAGATTCTAAGATATACATGGACCCCCAAAGTTTATAGCAGCATTATCAACAATAGCCAAACTATGGAAAGAGCTCAAATGTCTGTCAACTGGTAAGTGGATAAAGAAGAAGTGGTATATGTATGTGATGGAATATTACTCAGCCATCAAAAATAATTAAATCTTTCCATTCTCAATGACATGTGTATTATGCTAAGTAAAATAAGTCAGTCAGAAAAAGACAAATACCATATGATTTCACCCATATGTGGAGTTTAAGAAACAAAACAGATGAAAACAGGGGAAGGGAAACAGAGAGAGGGAAGAAAACCATAAGAGACTCTTAACAAACAAACTGAGGGTTGCTGGAGGGGATGAGTTAAATCAATGATGGGTATTAAGAAGGGTACTTGTGATGAGTACTGGGTGTTATATATAAGTCATTAATCACTAAATTCTACTCCTGAAACCAACATTACACTATGTGTTAACCAATTAGAATTTAAATAAAAACTTAAAAAAAAAAACAACAACTGATGGGTGCTTTATGGTTCTGGAGAGGAAAAGCTATTTGCAACTGTATTAGATATTAATTGATGTTATCAAAACACCACAAATGCCAAATGCTTTTAAGAATCTTCATGATCAACTACCTCTTTGATCTATAACTAGGAGATTTTCAGGAGTTTGAATAAGGCTAACATTCAATGGTGAACAAAACACAGGGAGGATAAACAATTTAATGAATTTGATACCTATAGTTTTATAGAAATTGAAACACTAAAGAAAGAATCATATATTGGTTAGTCAGCCTTACACTAATTTTTGGTTAATTATTAAATTTTGTTTGTTTGGAATTATAAATGGGATTTAAGAGCTACACCATGATTCTTTTAACCCTTTAACTTTGATAGAGATGGTCACCTCTGCTAAGGAACTAACCTGAATAAAAGTGTTTTTATATCATTTATTAAGTAAGAAGGTCTTCATATTTTCTCTCTGTTTTGTACAATGGCTTCTTATTTCACTCATTATACACACACTTGCACATATATGCATACCAAAAAACTGGTATTGTAAGTTAATTTTACAAATGAGCATTGGCAATGTTATCCATTAATTAAAAAAATTAAAAATAAATAAGAGTGTAAGAATCATCTGAGGAAAAAATAAGTAAGTGCTATACCTGTCTTTTCCCAGAGACATATTTTAAATTACAATTGCCTCACAGTAGTTTGCTCTATTTATCAGTATAGACATATCTAAATATTTAATGATTTTGTGGGATGGAATGGAATTAGGAGGATAGAAGAAGATTGTGTCAAGATTTATAAATGCCTATCTCTAACTAGATTAGGTGTAATTTAGTGTGAGCAAACATAGTGATGCAAAAATCTAAAGAAAGAAATGAGATACAGAGGAGTATGTAGAGCTGTAAAGGAATTTCTTCCGTCATTAAAGAATCTTTTTCACATAACTAAGACTTTTCATGTCTTAACTTTCTTTTTTATAAACCTTAATTTTAAATGCAAGTCTAATTATTTGATCTTTATGAAATTTGTTGTCATAATTTTCAAAAGTAGTTCAATTATAAAGAAGGAAGTATAGATAGGAATAAAATATATTTTTTTCAAAAGTGTATTTAATAAGAAAACTATTTATTAAACATAAATGTCACATTACTGTACAGAATATTATAGTTTTTAGATGTTATGTTCATACAGGCAATTCCTTAAATGAGATACAGCAGAAAGTTATCCCCTTGATGTGTTAAGCATTTGAACTTGATTTAGATTTCCTAAAAGTACTACATCCTTTGACCATGTATGTCAAGATTTAAAATGAAAAGCAATTTAATTTGATCAAAATTGGAATAAAAAATATCATACAACATCTGAAGTTTTGCAAAAACATTTATATAATACATTTGGTGAAATCACAGCCCATATTTGTTTAATAATCACTTCATAGTATACTGCACTTTTTTTTTATTTTGGTTTACTTAGATACTTCTTTTAATTAAATTAATTTTTGTATTATCCACTTTGGTTTTGTATGCATAAATTGACTCAAAGAATTTATATAAATAAGAAACATGGAGGAATGCACAAAAAGCATTTGAAGACCTAGATGAGATCAAACATGATTAAAAAATAAAAGCCTGATCTCAGATTCTGCGGATTTATTTTTTAGCTACTAAATTGTGCCTTTAGTTGATCCTTAAGTCCTGCAGAGGTTTAGCTTCCTTTTTAACTAGATACTGCCTTTAGCTACTAACCATAGCACTTTAATCACAGAGGTTCCTGTTTCATTAGAGAGAAACAAATTCCTTGATGTGTTCCTTTTGTTGTTGTTGATTTGCTTGTTATAATTGCAAGGAGTTTTAGGTTAATACTTATTTTCTTCATGGATTCATGCTCTCTGAATTTCCCTAGTTAATGTGCATATGCTATAAAGAAAATAGAGAGAAATAGACATAACTGTATTTGGGGTTAAGGTGTGGAACTTAAAGCTTTCCTAGGAAATGAAAGTCAAGATATATATTCATGGAAAAACATCAGTTATTTTTATAGGTAATGCTTAATATGGCAAAAATACCAACACTTTCAAATTATTTTGAAATATTAATGCAGTTTCAATTATAATATATGCTATTGGAAAAGATCTTAATGTAGCCATTCTAAATTTATATACTATATAAATTTATGTACATATAATGTAAAAAATAAATATATATATGCATATACACATATATGAATTTTAAAATTAAAGACCAATATAGAAGTGAACTACTTGAGCAATTGAGAGATTTAAAATTAGCATTGAGCTTATAATAATAACATAGGCAAAACAACAGATAATATAGAATAAAAATATGACAAGAAATTCAATATAAATATGTAGAAATTTATGGGATAAATTAATTGATTTGAATTAATGAGAAAGGGATAACTTACTAAATAAATAACACTAGTAAGACATATTTAGCACAAATAATGAAGCAAAGTCAGTTCTAAAAGAGCTAAAGAATTTGAGAGAAAAATAAAATTTAAATTTAAAAATCAAGGTAGATGTGTCCTTTAATTATATTGATATGAGAAAGGGCTCTGTATAACATAAAGGAAGTAAGCAATTTGGCCAGGTAATATTTTAAGTTGATGCACATAAAATTTAAAGTAAATAGCAAACGGAAGCAGATTTTAAATTCATAAGGTGCTCTTAAAACACCATGTCATGGGACGCCTGGGTGGCTCAGTTGGTTAAGCGGCTGCCTTCGGCTCAGGTCATGATCCCAGCGTCCTGGGATAGAGTCCCACATTGCGCTCCTTGCTCGGCAGGGAGCCTGCTTCTCCCTCTGCCTCTGCCTGCCACTCTGTCTGCCTGTGCTCCTTTGCTCTCTCTCCCTCTGTCTCTGACAAATAAATAAATAAAACCTTAAAAAAAAAAGCCATGTCATAAATATGGAACACTTGCAAAACAAACAAACAAACAAAAAATCTCCAGAACACAAAGTGAAACAAGTTTATGGGTATATGTTAAATCTTACTAAATGGACAAAGCTGTAACTATAATGCATAGAAATTATTTAAAGATTTTATGTATTTACTTTCAGAGAGAATGTGAATGAGATTGGGGAGGGATAGAAGGAAAGAGAGAGTCTCAAGCCAACTCCCCACCAAACATGGAGCCTGACCTAGGGCTTGGTCTCAGAATCCTAAAATCATGACCTGAGCAAAAACTAAGTCTGCTGCTTAACTGACTGAGTCACCCAGTTGCCCCTAAACCAATTAACTAAAAAAGTAACTTATTGTAAAATTAGGGAGAAATAATAGGTTTCAGAAGTGCATATATTGTAAAAGGATGAATACAAGAAAATCATTTTAATAATTTTAGGGAGATTTTTTAATAATCCTAAAATATGTTTTTGATCCAATAAATTCACATCTATAAATATGTCTCTCAAATAATGAGATCTTTGCATGAAGATGAAAGTAAAGCATATTTATTGTATCCTAACTTATAATAGCAACTAACTTGGATACAAGTTAAATGAAAATAATAGAGTAAGAAGAAGTAGGATCACTTTAGTTCGCAAAGGCTGTGTTTTTGTTTCCAGGACAACATGGCTTCTGTTCTTAATGGGGAGGTGGGGCAGTGAAAGATGAGAGAAGGGCTCCACCTTGTATTCTGCTATGCCAGCAGTAAAAAAGAGTATTCCAAAAATAATCAGATTGACAGAAACAGTTTACAGTTTAGTATCCTATGAGAAAAGAAAAATTAAATCTGGATGTAGAGAAACTTTAATTAAATTAAAATATGTAGAAATAGAAATAAAAATACCGATATATAAACAGGGCTGAAGGCTTATAGTTTTCTCAAATTGTAAGACATTTGGTGCTGGTTTTTGTCTCAACTTTAGATGTGGGAGCGTTTGCATCATGCTAGTGACATTATCCAAGGACACAGTGACCTATTATACTAAGAGCATTATGAAGTTCAGAGATAACTAATAGTCTAAGGGCATAGATGTACCCTGCTTAACAGGAACCAAGATAACTACTGTCAACTGTTGGTCTTTGCCAAGCAGCAAAAGGAAGAGAACTTGGTTCACATTTAGCTTCTCATAGTTTGCAGATGGTACTTCCTCTTCCTGTAGCTTAAAGTTTTGTTCCCATGGATGATTTCCTCCCCTCTCTCTTTCCCTTTCTCCTGCTCCCTCCTTGCTCCAATCTCTTTCTTTTTCTCTTGTCTAGTATTGAGGTAGCTCACCTTGCAATGGCACTTTAACACTCTTTTTCCTTATACTTACACTAATAAATTAGAAGTGTTTTCAAGTATTTGCAACCTTTATTTTCTGATTCTATAGTGAATGAGTTATTTGGACTGCAATCAAAGTGAAATTGTAGCAAAGTGTGGAGAAAGACTTTAATAATTACAGATAGATGGATAAAAGATATTGATATACATCCATATGTGTGATTGAATATATATTATTTATATATATTTTTGCAAAAAATATGTAATATTTATGCATTATGTATTATACCATGCATATATATTGGAAAATCCATAAACGATAGACCCTTCTGGGTGTGGCATGCTGTAGATAAGCTTAGGACATTAAGATTCAATTCCAATATATGGGGTTTGTCCCAACACAAAGCAATTCTCTGATAGTAGTTGTGTGTCCCACAATCTAACTCAGTTCTGAGACTATCCATAAATACCAGTAGATTCTATAGGTTAAGGTCTCAGTCCCACAATGCTGCCTGCTCTTCAGATGCCAGTCATTAGCCCAGGTTGTTATCTGTGCTTCTCAAAGACTGGGTATAAATGAGAAGTTTCCACAACCCAGTTCTTGGGTTTTATTAATTTACTGGAGTGCTCACATGACTGAGGAAGCAGGTTTACTCACTAGATTATTGTTTGTTTGTTTTTTAATGAAAAATTTTAAAAGATTTTATTTATTTATTTGTCAGAGAGAGAGATCACAAGTAGGCACAGAGGCAGGCAGAGAGAGAGGGTAAGCAGGCTCCCTGCTGAGCAGAGAGCCCAATGCCGGGTTTGATCCCAGGACCTTAGGATCATGACCCGAGCTGAAGGCAGAGGCTCAATGCACTGAGACACCCAGGTGCCCCTAGATTATTATTTTTTTTTTTATTTTTTTACAACGGACAATGAAGGATACAAATCAATAGTCAGAGGAAAGATACATAGGGCAAGGTCATGAACAATGTAGGTCCTGTTCCTGTTAAGTTTTGACCTGCCATAGTGGCATGTGGAAACATTCTGTTTCACCAACCTGGAAGCTCTCCAAACCCATCCCTTTGGATTTTATGGAGACTTCATTACATGGGCATCATTGACTAAATACTTGGCCATTGGTCATGATTGATCAAATAATTGATCAATAATTGGCCAATATCCAGTCCTTCTCCTCTCTCTGGAAGTCAGGAGTGGAACTGAAAGTTTCAACCCTCTAATCCTAAGGCTGTTTCCACTGGCAACCAGCCTGATCCTTAGATACTTTCTAGAAGTTTTAATTAACATATCAAAAGACACCTAATTGCTCTAGCTCTCACCCCTGGAAAGTCCAATGATTTTTAGAAGCTCTGTTCCAGGAATGAAAGGAAACCAAATATGTATTTTTTATTATAAATGATGATATAATATATACCAAGACACCTAATGAACCTGGTAATATAGTAATATAATATAGTAAGTAACAGAATGGAAAACCACATAATATTTTTTTAAAGACATATTTATTTATTTGAGAGAGAGAGAGAGAGTGCAAGGGGAGGGGCATAGGAAGAGAGAGAATCCTGAAGCAGATTCCCTATTGAACGTAGAGCCGGACTTGGGGTTCAATCCCAGGACATGAGACCATGACCTGAGCCAAAATCAAGAGTCAGTTGCTTAACAAACTGAGCCAACCAGAGAGAGAACCACATAATTATGACATAAATTAATATTCTTTACTTGGTCCTGGCTTGGTTCTTCTAGGACTAAAATTAAATTCAAAATACTGAACCTGAGTGTCTTGGGCATCTCTGCCTGGTAGATTCACTCTAAGTGTATTACTGAATCTATTACATTTTTGTTATAATTTTGAAATTGAAAAATAGGAAACATTGGGAGCTAAGACCTTCTTTTGCCTGGAACCTTAGCTAATTCCTTTTCCCAACTTATTAACTAGTTTACTAGTAAAACAGTGAAAGCAACTTTAAGGAGTCATACAATTTTTTTTAATTTAATTTTATTTTTTCAGTGTTCCAAGATTCATTGTTTATGCACCACAACCAGTGCTCCATGCAATCTGTGCCCTCAATACTCACCACCAGGCTCACCTAACCCCCACCCTCCTACCCTCCAAAACCCTCAGTTTGTTTCTTAGAGTCCACAGTCTCTCATAGTTCATCTCCCCCTCTGATTTCCCACAACTCACTTTTCCTTTCCCTCTCCTAATGTCCTCCATGTTATTCCTTATGCTCCCCTAGTAAGTGAAACCATATGATAATTGACTAAAGAGTCATACAATCTTTTAAAATTACCAGATTTAGTGTTGTAGCTAACTCTGTAGAGAAATGAATGTTACTTGTTTTCTCTGAAAGTTAAAAATTTGTCCTGTAACGATGTATTATATTTGCAACCAGCAAAAAGATATCCTCAAAATGAAATCAGTGTCACCAAGTACAATCTGACATTTTATTGGATCATCTTGTACAAATGCAATTTTTTAAAAGATTTTATTTATTTATTTGACAGACAGAGATCACAAGTAGGCAGAGAGACCCACAGAGAGAGAGGAAGGGAAGCAGGCTCCCTGCTGAGCAGAGAGCCTGATTTGGGCTCGATTCCAGGGTCCTAGGACCCTGAGATCATGACCTGAGCTGAAGGCAGAGGCTTTAACCCAGTGAGCCATCCAGGCGCCCCATACAAATGCAATTTAAATGAAGAGTGTAAGTATTAAATTTCTTTAGATAGGTTGAAGAGCCATAAACATTTAACTTTAGAAACCCATCTCAAAAAAAAAAAAAAAAGAAACCTATCTCTAATAGAATCTAGTAAAAAAAAAAAAAAGCCATATGGGGGGAAAAAAAAAAGCCATATTAAGATCAGTTATTCGGTAGAAAATTTCTTCTCTGTTAATCTTCTAAACACTTCTACTAACTGTTAGTTTCTTTAAAAGAAGTGTGACACCAGGGGCACTTGGGTGGCTCAGTCAGTTAAGCGTCCAACTCTTGGTTTTAGCTCAGGTCCTGATCTCAGGGTCCTGAGAAAAGCTCTCTAGAGGGCTTTCAGCTCAGCAGAGAGACCACTTGAGATTCACTCTCCCTCTCCCCCTCCCCACTGCTTGCACTCTCTCTCTGTCTCACTCTCTCCTAAATACATACATACATACATACACACATACAAATTTAAAGATAAAAAATGCAACACCAAATAATCCAACTTTCTTGGTATGTCATCTCAAGTTTCTTTTCACTGTAGATCTTACTACTTGGCAATTACTCCCTAAAACTGTTGGGCAGTAAGTGCTACTGACATACTGAGTGACATGATTTCCAATGAGATTAAGTGAAAAAAAATCATTATATTTATTCCAATACTTTAAATATTAAATTCAACATCCTTAAAATGACATAACTTTTTAATATGTCTTAAATGGTAAGTGTTCATTCCTTCTTTTTCAGAAATAACTCAAATAGGCAACCTTTGATTTTGTTTTAGTTAGTTCTAAGTAGGACAAACAGGAATAAAAATAGCTAATTCTATTTATATTATCTCTCTCTCTCCCTATTTTGTGGAAATGGATGCTTAAGATTATACATTTTCAGAAAGTTTATGTGATATTCATTTCAGTGTAAATTAGCACTGATACCAGGGTTTTTCTTTCTTAAAGGTATCACAAAAACACTACAGAAAAATAATGTTTTATTTTTACAAAATCACGTTTTAAAAAACTAAACTTTGCTAAGCCACTTACACCATTATTTATTTAAATAAATGACAATTTTGTTAGCTAGAAAACATGAAATTATCTTTGGTGCTTCCCTTTTCCTTAACTTTTCCAATTTTTTGCCAAGCTCTGCCTAATCCACCTCATAAATATCCATGCAATTTTAATTTCTTCCATTCAGTAGTATACTAATTTATTTCCTTACATGTTTTTCTGTTCCCTCCATACTCTGTTGCATTGCATCTAGAGTAATAATTTAAAATAAAATTTAATGTTGTAAAAACTTCTCTCTTGAAAGGTTACTTGAAAACCTTTGGTGATATCACATAAAAGAATCTGAATAAAAATCCCATGTTTCAATGTTAACCTATCATGGCATCTTGCATTCCAGCAATTTTTCTCTCTGAATACAATGAACTTTCTCTGTTTTCTCCCACCCTAGGAATTTTCAATATGGTGGAAAGAATGTTGTACTCCTTTATACACAATGCCCTACAATACACACACACACACACACACACACACACACGGGAGAGAGAAAGAGAGAAAGACAGAGAGAGAAGTCCTCCTTAACTTTTAGAAATCTTTTCAAAGATAAAAGATTTCATGACTCACACATCCAACATCTACCACTCCACATCCATCCAGATCCTGCTGCTTTTCCTTTCCATGATTGCGTATACTTTTCTTTTTCACTTGCAATCACAATCTGTAAGTGAATATTTGATGTTGCCTCCCACTTAACATTTTGTCCCCTAGAGAAAGATATTTAGTTGAATAAATATTGTGTTTATTGTAAATATACAGAAATAAAGAATGATGAAGATTTATAAATGAAAGCAAAAGACCATTTACTCTTTATTATACTCCTAAAATATAACTATTTACTACTTCTAGCAATTTTAAAATATTTATAACCATATTTCATGACATAAAAAAATAAATAACTAAAATGAATCACAGACCGAATTATAAACCCAGACACTCTAAACTTTTAGAAGAAAACATAAGGGAGGTTAAACAAATATTTCTTAGCTCTGAAAACAAAAGTAAAATAAACTCAATTTCAAAGGTGTTATTTATTTATTTATTTATTTATGAGAGAACAGTGCGGGGTGAGGCAAAGGGACAAGCAGATTCTGAGCTAAACTGGGAGCCTGGCATGGGGCTCTATCTCAGGACTCTGAGATTATGACCCAAGCCAAAATCAAGAGTTGGACACTAATTAAGCCATCAGGTGCCTGAAATCAACTCAATTTAAAAATGATAAATTAGACCTAAGAAAAATGTAAAACATTCATTCTCAAAAAGAAACTATAAAGGAATGAGGGGGAAAGTTACAATCGACGGGAAAATATTTGTAAACCAAATCTTTGAAAATAGCTAAGATTAAAACTTCCAATAATACCGAGTGTTGGTGAGGATGTGGAGTAGCTGGAACTCTCACACACTGCTAGTGGAAATGTAAAATGATACTACTTTGGAAAACGCTTTAACCATTTCCTAAAAGTTAGACATATACTTATGACCCAATAATTCCAGTCCTATGTATTTAGTCACATTGCCCCAAAACCATCAACCCAAACTCAAATTCTTCAGTTAATTTATTTAAAATATACTACAATTAGATATATTTTTAGCCATTTAGACTAAAAGTACTTTTCATACCCTGTAAATTCCATCCAACGTTTGCTAAACATAAATAAGCCAAACCCTATAGCTAGAAAAGACTTCAAATTTCTGCTGCTCTTTGGAGTTATATTACCCAGAGAACTTCCCACCTTGCCACTGTGACAAATTAGTTCCTTCTCTGATTTTATTTCTCCCCATAAAAGCTTTTTATTTCCCTTGTAGGAGGGGGACTCATGCAGCTTCATGGAAGGTACTTTGCTAGGAGGGACTTCCCCTCTCATGCAACCTTGTTTAGGTGTTACCCAATAAAGTTTGTTGTATATTACTGTCTCTCATGAATCTGTCTCTTCCTTGATTAAACCGAAGTCTTACTGATAGTAAGCTTTGGGCTAAGGGTCCTAGATTGTTGTACAAAAGGAAATATCATGGGACCCAATTTAGGTCAATACATAGGGGCTGATTTTGACCCATTTATATAACAACGATAATCTGAGTGTGTGTCTGGTAAGAAAAAGAGCAACTTTGATGAAAAGTTAGGAATCTTGGCCAGATTTCCAAATGTTTAATTAGATCTTGTTGCTTTTTTTTCATTAATTTCTTTATCTTTTAAAATAACCTTATTTTTTAATAACTCAAATATAGTTTAAACAATGGAAAAATATTTTCCATGTGACTTGATATTTATTAGCACCAATTACTTTACCACAACTGCCAATCATCACTTGTAAATAGGAGTGGCTATAGAACTAATTTCTAGCTAATGGACGATGAAAGAAAATTTTTTAAAAAATTCACATAAATAAGAAAGGTCTCTATTAAAACCACTGATATTTTGGTGTTCTTTTTCATTATAGTGGCTAATTTTGCCTTTTTAAAATCAATACTGAAGAGCAAAAGAAAATAATTTTATAATTTATTGGCCAATTCTTTTTTTTTATAATTTTTTTTATTTTTTATAAACATATAAAGTATTTTTATCCCCAAGGGTACATGTCTGTGAATCGCCAGGTTTACACACTTCACAGCACTAACCATAGCACATACCCTCCCCAATGTCCATTACCTCACCCCCCTTTCCCAACCCCCCTCCCCCCAACAACCCTCAGTTTGTTTTGTGAGATTAAGAGTCACTTATGGTTTGTCTCCCTCCCAATCCCATCTTGTTTCTTTTCTTCTTTTCCTACCCCCCAACCCCCCCATGTTGCATCTCCACTTCCTCATATCAGGGATATCATATGATA
>PISX010022419.1:0-31755 GCA_004024625.1 Mellivora capensis | reverse complement strand
AGATGGCCAACAGACACATGAAAAAGTGCTCCACATCACTCGGCATCAGGGAAATACAAATCAAAACCACAATGAGGTATCACCTCACACCAGTCAGAATGGCTAAAATTAACAAGTCAGGAAATGACAGATGCTGGCGAGGATGTGGAGAAAGGGGAACCCTCCTACACTGTTGGTGGGAATGCAAGCTGGTGCAACCACTCTGGAAAATAGCATGGAGATTCCTCAAAAAGTTGAAAATAGAACTACCCTAAGACCCAGCAATTGCACTACTGAGTATTTACCCTAAAGATACAAACGTAGTGATCCAAAGGGGCACGTGCACCCAAATGTTTATAGCAGCAATGTCTACACTAGCCAAACTATGGAAAGAACCTAGATGTCCATCAACAGATGAGTGGATAAAGAAGATGTGGTATATATACACAATGGAATACTATGCATCCATCAAAAGAAATAAAATCTTGCCATTTGCAACAATGTGGTTGGAACTAGAGGGTATCATGCTTAATGAAATAAGTCAGTCGGAGAAAGACAACTATCATATGATCTCCCTGATATGAGGAAGTGGAGATGCAACATGGGGGATTGGTGGGGTAGGAAAAGAAGAAAGAAACAAGATGGGATTGGGAGGGAGACAAACCATAAGTGACTCTTAATCTCACAAAACAAACTGAGGGTTGCTGTGGGGAGGGGGATCGGGAGAGGGTGATGGGGTAATGGATATTGGGGAGGGTATGTGCTATGGTTAGTGCTATGAAATGTGTAAACCTGGCGATTTACAGACATGTACCCCTGGGGATAAAAATACATTATATGTTTATAAAAAGTAAAAAAAAAGAAAAAAAAAAGAAAGGAATTGATAAGAAGTCGGTTGAAAAAAGGAAAAAAAAGAGGTAACAATATTATCAGGTTGGAGACTAGAAGAAAGCTATGCACTAGATTTAGGGTATACTAGAATAAATTGTATCCCAAAATTTTAAAGAAAAAAAAACTATATATATACAAGAAATAAGGTTAAATACAATGAAGAGATAAAATATGACTACAACAATGAATATTTAAAATAGATTTTTAAGAAGGTCTTGATAAGTTAAAATAGTTAAAATAGGAAAGAGGAAAAATTTAAAAAAGAGAATATCAAAAAATAAAATTGAGAATATTTAACTTTGAAAGACTAGAGGATCATGGGAGAAAGCTATGAATTCTATTTATTGCTTTCCGCTAGCTCTAGAGTTCAACAATTCTCATTGATCGGTGAACTTACTCTTGGCTGGATGCTTTTGCTGATCTTCTGAAGGAGAGGAGATTTGCAGTGATGCTCAAATGTCTTTGCTTGAGGCAAAATTGCAGTGCCCTTGCCAGGGGCAGGCTAAGTAATCTTGGGTTTGCTCTCAGTAGCTTTTGTTCCCTGAATGCTTTCCATACAGCTTTGGAGGGCGGGAATGAAAATGGCAGCCTCCCTATCTCCAGCCCATAGGAGCCAAGAGCTCAGTGCCCCATTCCTCAATGCACCCTTAGAGAAATGCAGTCAGTCCCTCCCATCTCCCTGGTTTCTGGCCACAGTGTTCTTACCAGGCCTGTGACTGAGTGTTTCTATCTCTGGTGTACAGCCCCATTCAGATTCTCCAAATCCAGCAGATTCGTGCAGTGCCCTCCTGGGCAGCTCCTCCTGGAGGAGGAAGGGAGGGGTCTCCCTGGACCTGCTGTGGGATCCCTGTTTGAAGATCAGTGGCCTGACTATGCCTCAGATCACAGTTTAAGGTAATTCCAAGCTGAGAGCAGTGGGCTCCGTCTCTGGAGCCAGTGCCCCCTCTCCCATACCTGGGAGCTCTGCCACACTCAGACATCCCTGGTCTTTTTATGTCCCCATGGGTCCTGAGACCACACTGTCCCTGTGAGAGCTCCACTCCCCACTTAGCCTCTGGAGTGATGTCCCTCAGTGGAGCAGACTTCTAAAAGTTCTGATTTCATGGTCCACTGCTCTCTCACTTGCCAGGACCCTTGCAGTCTATCTTCCGGTCACTTCGGAATCACTTCTCTGCATGTCTTACCTTCCGGAAAGTGGTTGATTTTCTGTTCCTAGAACTGCTGCTCTTCTCCACTTCCATTTCCTGTTGAGTCTGTAGGTTTTCAAATGGTTTGATAACTATCTAGCTGAATTCCTGGGACCTGATGATATCTCAGTCTCCTACTCCTCCACCATCTTGCTCTTCCTTTTTCAACATTTTATATATATATATATATATATATATATATATATATATATAGTTGGATACAAAATTCAAGAATTAAAGAAAGAATACCACTTGTTTCTAAACACATCATATCATTATTTTAATTATAGAATATATACTAAAAATGCAATAGTGTATTTATATATTGCATATCTTTTAGAAAGTATAAAATGATCAACAAACATGCATGATTTAAAAAACTATTCCTCAAGATAATATATAACTTGCATGCCTATATCCTTTTGTGGCTTTGAAGACTGCTCTTAAGGGTATCCTCTTGTTTGAACCACACAACTATGTTTGTTGAATTGAACCGGTATCATTATACTTATGTTTTAGATTATAAATCTGACTCAGAAAGTTAAAAAGTATTTATTTCCAATGTCATACAGCTAGTAATGGATGGATCCAGAGCCTGAAACCAGTTTCTTGATTCTATTTATATTCAGATTGTTTTAACGTGTCCACAGACACCTCACTGTGTATTTACTTTGATAGTACTAATAAACTTGGATACATAAAGATATATTTATAACCCTATAGATGTTGGTCTATAAGAAGTTATCTTAAGAAATTCTATTCAAAGTTATTTATACATTGCTTGTTATGTGCCTGGCATTTTGCCATTCTTGGATAAACACAGGTAGATGAAACATCAACCCCAATTTCAAGAAGCACACAATAGTAGAGACAGGTAAATGTATGATGTAGTATGATGTAAGGTAAAGCCAGTAACTAAGGAGTATACAAGAAATCCAGAAGAGGGAGGAGAGTTCAACTGTTCTTGGGTTGAGCTAGGTTCATGGAGGATAAAACATCTGAAACGGGATTTGAAAGACCTTATTTCCCATTTCACATAATGCAGAAAGAGCAAGTTGCAAAAGTGTCTGTGTGGCTCAGTCCATTAAGCATCTTCCTTCAGCTCAAGGTCCTGTTCCGTGGGGAACCTGCTTCTCCTTCTGCCCCTCCCTTGTGTTTGCTCTCTCTCCATCTGTCTGTCAAATAAATAAATGAAAAATCTTAAAAAAAAAAAAAAAGAGCAAGTTGCTTGGTGAAATGAAAATCAAGTAAAATTCATCTAATAAAAAATTTTTACCTGGTTTTCATCCAACTAGTGCCTTCTTTTATATTCACTATATTGGTTGGTAATAAATTGGGCCATCAATTATCTAAACCAGAAACCAACCCTATTGATTCTGTCCCTGACACATTCTTACATCAGTACACTCTCTTCTTTCCTATGGTCATATCATTTGTCAGCCAAACCATTGTAAAGATGTTTTAGCAGATTTCCTATGTACTAACACCAGAATAATCATTCTAAAATGCAAATCTGGTCTGTCCCTCTGTGGCCAGAAAATATTCAGTGGATTTCCTGGACTTCCTAGATAAATGCCAAGTTGGTCTTTTTTTTTTTTTTTTTAAGATTTATTTATTAATTTGAGAGAGAGAGAGAGAGAGAGAGAGAATGCACCAGCAGGGAGAGGAGCAAAGGGAGAGGGAAAATCTTTGAGTAGACTCCCCACTGAACAGGGAGCCCAAGGTAGGGTTTCATTCAAGGACCCCAAGATCATGACTGAGCTGAAATCAAGAGCCTACCAAGCCACCCAGGTGCCCCCCATCTGCAACTTGGTCTTTATAATAAATCAAATTTCCCTTAGTGTTAAATTTAGAGAAGTGCTTAATTATTTGGGAGCAGGAAGTGAGGTGCAGTTTTGGGAGAGTACACTAGAACTTAAGTTACCAGGGAGAGGACCTTGTCAGCTTTGTTTACCCACTCATCCCCACCACCTAGCACTGTACAAGGCACTCAATATTTATTAAATATGGTAATGTACTTACACAAATATTACAATTTACATACTAGTATTTATAAGAATATATCTTATTTATTGAGTGAAAATCATCATGCTAATTGCTTTACATTTAATGTTTTCATGATCTTTAAAATTTACATTATCTTTAATCCATATGTTTATATTATCTTTAATCTCCAGAATGTTGCTAGAGGACATTCTCTCTCTCTCTCTTTCTCTCTCTAAGTGAGTGCAATAGCTGAAGGTTAGGTTAAAAAACTTGCCAATGTCATGTAGCTGACAAGTGGCAAAAACAGATACAAAACAAGGTCTGCTTGGCTCTAAAATCTGTACTTTTTTCTTTATAACAGTCTGCCTCCTTTTTCTATCTCTCATAGATTCCATCTGACTATCCTTATTTATTAAGGTACCAAAAGGTCTTATTTATAAAATTTATCACCTTTATGTCACAGAAAGCTTCCTGTGTACATATTACCTCCCCTCCCCTATTTCTCACCCTAAATATATTGGGCCTATTTTAAATGACTGAAAAGAATTTAAAAGCTTTAGGGAAAGGCAGTGGATTTGGAGAAAATTGTTCTGTCTGTGGATCACTATTTTATCTCCATGGATTTTCTAATTGAAATAAACATACAGGTTCTGACAGAATTTGTTCCCTCAAAAAATTTACTGCTTTTATAGTAATTTCATTTTCATAATATTTAACAGATTAGAAATTTATCTGCATTGGGCTTGGTGAATTAATCTTACTGGCTTATGGCTTCACATTAACACACATTAGAAAGGTACCTATTCCTATGATGTACCCTCCAGAATTAGATCAAATTCTAACAACATTATATAAATAAAAACTAAGGGACTAACAATTTCTCCAGGGATGAGTTAGGATGCAAATTGGCTACTCAAGGCAAACAAACATCTAAGGAATTAGATTTTAGTAATTGTGGTTTGGTTATTGTTTTTGTTTTATATTATTTATTGTTTGTCTTTTATTTTTGTTTTCCATTTTATTACTTTGGATCCTTATCTTTTAAAAACTGTCTTTTGACTTCTGGCAAATAAGAAACTTAGCAGCCATTAAGGAAAGTTGTCAGGAATAAACATATTATATTACATTATTTAATGTTTGATCATTTAAAATAATAGATTTACTGAAAAGTTTGTTGGAATATTTCCTTACCTTTCTGATAGCACATGTGCATAGCATTCCTCCTCCCTCTTTGCCCTCTCTTTCCCAGAGCTGAAATCTAGGGTTTTTTGTTTTTGATTTTGGGTGTTTTGTTTTATTTTGTTTTGTTTTACTTAACTCTTACATATTGGAGCTCCTTAGCATTATGTCTTGCATCTATATCTTCTATTACTCTGTAGTCTGACCTTACATACTTTCATCTACCACTCAATTTTTTCCCTCCTTTCTCTTTTTAATTTTAATTTAATTTAATTTTTTCAGTGTTCCAAGATTCATTGTTTATGCACCACACCCAGTGCTCCATGCTATACATGCCCTCCTTAATACCCATCACCAGGCTCACCCATCCCCCTACCCTCTTCCCCTCTAAAACTCTGTTTCTCAGAGTCCACAGTCTCTCATCATTCATCTCCCTCTCTGATTTACCCCAACTCACTTTTCCTTTCCTTCTCCTAATGTCCGCCATGTTATTCCTTATGCTCTTACCACTCACTTTTGACATTTATCTATATTCTGGTGTTGAGTTCTTGAGCTACATATTAGAATTCTTGTCTTATCACCTCATTGCCCCACATACACCTAAAATTAAATGTGACAAAAGATGTACCTTTTGTCTTTACTCCCCTCAACTCTGTTTTTTTCCCTGCATTGTTCCCATCTTAGAGAATGATTCCACTCAGTTTCTCAAACTAGAAACCTAGATATTGTCCTTGATTTTCCATCTTTGTTCATCTTGATTGCATTCTTACATATGTCTTGAGTTCATCTATTTCTCTACACATTTACTTCCAGCACCCCCATTCAGACTACATGAAAGTCCAGACTCAATTACTACCAATGATTCTAACTTATCTCTTCCCTTTTGTTTCATCTTCTGTATTATAGCTGCAATTATCTTCCTAAAATAGACATATGATCATGTGACTCCTCAGCTGAAAATTGTTGGCTCAGTCTCCATTACCAACGAGATCATATCCCAAATTCTTTTACACAATTTAAATATCCCTTCCTCCTTCAGGCAATACCTACTTTTTGGCCTCAGTCCTCTCCATTTTCCTCCCCAGCTGTATGCTTCCACCATAGTACTTACCTCAGTAAAAACACTACTGCAGTTATGATGATTTCATGGTCTTTTAAGTCTTTCCTGATCATCCAAGTGTAGGTTAGGTGTTAGGTTCCTCCACAGAATACTGCATTTCCTTCTTGTGGGATTTATCACATTTAGTTTCAATTCACTATTCACTTATATGAATCCCCACTTGGCTACACAATTTCTGTGACGGAATGTCCATTGTCTGCCCCTTGCACTCCTAGGACTTTACACTGGGAGGACACAACATGCCTCATGCTGAATGAATGAATGAATGAGCTTGTTTTAGAGGGTTTCATAAAGATGCAAGGGGAGGGGAAAACTCATCACCAGAGGAGGTAGCATTTAGCATGCATCATTAAATAAATGTTTAAAAATGTACTACTATTTTTAAATTCTTGAAAAATTAAAAATAGGTATGACCAAACTAATGTTCAAAAAAGTTCATTAACTTGCTCAGATCCCATACGTAGCAATTAAAAGAACTAGGATTCCCACTCCAAAACTTGTAGTGTTTCCTACTCTGTATTATTTTTTCACTCACGCCAGAAGCTTAGGAAATAATTAAGGAGAAGCAGGAGGCATCATGTGTTGCTTTGGCTAGAATCAAAGACTCTTGGGATGTCTCATGAGAGTAAGTCTATGATGAATTGTTGGTATCTTGCTCTTCCAAAACCCGTCCATTGCTGTTATTCTAGATTTCACGTCAACAGCATGAGACTTGTTTTTATTATTCTAGTAGTTATGGTTTTATTGTTCAGTATGCTGAACACAGTTCAGGGTTATTTATGAATTTATCATTTAAGATGGTCTATTCTACAGCTGTATGAATAAATACAATGACACCTAGTGAGAGTAAAAAAAAAAAAGGATTGAAGATATTGATCACCACCCTGAAAAAAGCTGACTCAGAATTCTCTGCAGTGTCAAAGATGAGAAGGGCTCTGTTATTCAATACTAGTAACAAATCTTCTTTAACTAGAATAAAGAAAAGTCATTTCCATACTTATCGTAAATGAAGCAATGTTCTTTGTACTTTACATTTATAAACTCAACCCTACTGGTTGAGACAGAGGGGCAACTGGGTGGCTCAGCCAGTTAAGCATCCCACTCTTGATTTCAGCTCTGATCATGACCTCAGGGTTGTGAGATTGAGAACTGTGCTGGGCTCTGTGCTGGGAATGGAGCCTGCTTAAGATGATTTCTCTCCCTCTCCCTTTTCCCCTCCCCCACCATTTTCTCTCTCTCAAAAAAAAAAAAAAAAAACAACAAAACCTATAAATACAACAAATTAAACTAGAAATAAAAGAAATTTGAAGCACAGTAATTGCCGAAGGTCACTTAATTGCTAAATAGTTGAGTTGACAGTCATTAAGCGTCTGCCTTCGGCTCAGGTCATGATCCCAGGGTTGTGGGATTGAGCCCCACATTGGGCTCCCTGCTTAGCAGGAAGACTACTTCTCTCTTTCACACTCACTCTGCTTGTGTTCCCTCTTCTGCTCTCTCTCTCTGTCAAATAAATAAATAAAATCTTTAAAAAAATAAATAAATAGTTGAGTTGATATTTTAACCCAGGAAGTCTAGTTCTACAGTCTGTGACAATAACCATGGTGCTGGACTTTAGAATGGTGTTCTGAAGTATATTTTTAAGTGATACTTTAAATATAAATTTTTAGAAGCTGTTGCTATTTGCAGTTCTTAGGAACTCCCTGTTCTTACTCCTGCTAAGGATGATCCCTAGGAAAGGTGTGTTGTAAACTATATTTTTACTCTCTTGGATATAGCAAGATAAAATTTGTGCCTAAGTAAAGAAGGTTGAATTTATAAGTCATTTTGTGCCATCTGTATCTATACTTACATATCTATAACTAACTATCTATCTATCTATCTATAATTATTGATCAAAGGGATCTCTTTTTTAAATTTATTTTTATTTTTTTTAATTTCATTTCTTTTCAGTGTAACAGAATTCATAGTTTTACACCACACCCAGTGATCTTAATTGTTCCTCAATTTGACTAAACTTTAGATAGGCTTCTTTCTGACTTTAGGCCCTTTAGGCCCCTAAACTCACTTTTCTTAGAATATTTACTTCAGAAACCTAAGTGTAAATATTTTCTCTGCCCCTTAAAGATACATCTTTTAAAAACCTTTTTTGGCAGTTTTATATCCCAGGATATAAAAGGATCTCAAAGATCTGGGAAACATTTCTTTAAAATATCATCAATGAGATAGCATCTTCAATTTTTCTGTCTTTGTTGGAGGGTGGAAGCCTAACTTTGGTGGGTATTTTGCTCCAAGTTGTAACATTATTTTCTGTCCAAAATATAAAAGAAGTTTCCTTTTTCTTTGGGTAAAGCCTGTTAGCAAACACAGATGGCCTATGTTCTCCCTCTTACTATAGCCTTTAAAAACCCTACTGCTCTTTGTCTCTGTGGGCTCGAGTTCAGACTTAATTCCCCCCTCTCTTATCTATTTCAATAGCCTTGAATAAAGTCTTCTTGGCCTGTTTACCTTTTTCTTTTATAATTTTTGCTTTGACACCATGCAGATAGAAAACTCATGACAAAGTCAAGGTTTATATGTTGATACTAGAGATTAGTCTTTCCTAGGTCCAAAATCTTTACAAATGTTTAAAATTGTAAGACTTTGTTGAAGAGGACCAGATTCATTATTTTTATATTTTTAATTTTTTAAATTTTTTATTTCTTTTCAGTGAAACAATATTTATTGTTTTTGCACCACACCCAGTGCTCCATGCAATACATGCCCTCCCTTATACCCACCACAAGGCTCCCCTAACCTCCCACCCCGCTGCCCCTTCAAAACCCGTCAGGTTGTTTTTCAGAGTCCATAGTCTCTCATGGCTCACCTCCCTTCCAATTTCCCTCAACTCCTTTCTCCTCTCCATCTCCCCATGTCCTCCTGTTATTTGTTATGTTCCACAAATAAGTAAAACCATATAATAATTGACTCTTTCTGCTTGACTTATTTCACTCAGCATAATCTCTTCCAGTCCCGTCCATGTTGCTACAAAAGTTGGGTATTCATCCTTTCTGACGGAGGCATAATACTCCATAGTGTATATGGACCACATCTTCCTTATCCATTCGTCCATTGAAGGGCATCTTGGTTCTTTCCACAATTTGGCGACCGTGGCCATTGCTGCTATAAACACTGGGGTACGGATAGCCCTTCTTTTCACTACATCTATATCTACTACACCAGTAGTACAATTGCAGGGTCATAGGGAAGCTCTATTTTTAATTTCTTGAGGAATCTCCACACTGTTCTCCAAAGTGGCTGCACCACCTTGCATTCCCACCAACAGTGTAAGAGGGTTCCCCTTCTCCACATCCTCTCCAACACACGTTGTTTCCTGTCTTGCTAATTTTGGCCATTCTAACTGGTGTGAGGTGGTATCTCAATGTGGTTTTAATTTGAATCTCCCTGATGGCTAGTGATGATGAACATTTTTTCATGTGTCTGATAGCCTTTTGTATGTCTTCATTGGAGAAGTGTCTATTTATGTCTTCTGCCCATTTTTTGAATGATTATCTGTTTTGTATGTGTTGAGTTTGAGAATTTCTTTATAAATCCTGATATCAACCTTTTGTCTGTACTGTCATTTGCAAATATCTTCTCTCATTCCGTGGGTTGCCTCTTTGTTTTGTTGACTATTTCCTTTGCTGTGCAGAAGCTTTGATCTTGATGAAATCCCAAAAGTTCATTTTTGCTTTTGTTTCCTTTGCCTTTGGAGACATATCTTGAAAGAAGTTGCTGTGGCTTATATTGAAGAAGTTACTGCCTATGTTCTCCTCTAGGATTCTGATGGATTCCTGTCTCACATTGAGGTCTTTTATCCATTTCGAGTTTATCTTTGTGTACAGTGTAAGAGAATGGTCGAGTTTCATTCTTCTACATATAGCTGTCCAATTTTCCCAGCACCATTTATTGAAGAGACTGTCTTTTTTCCACTGTATATTTTTTCCTGCTTTGTCAAAGATTATTTGACCATAGAGTTGAGGGTCCATATCTGGGCTCTCTACTCTGTCCCACTGGTCTATGTGACTGTTTTTATGACAGTACCATGCTGTCTTGGTGATCACAGCTTTGTAGTAAAGCTCGAAATCAGGTAACGTGATGCCACCAGTTTTATTTTTGTTTTTCAACATTTCCTTAGTGATTCAGGGTCTTTTCTGATTCCATACAAATTTTAGGATTATTTGCTCCAGCTCTTTGAAAAATACTGGTGGAATTTTAATCGGAATGGCATTAAAAGTATATTTACTTTTTGCTCTAGGTAGTACAGACCTAGATTGCTCTAGGTAGTACAGACATTTTAACAATGTTTATTCTTCCGATCCAAGAGCATGGAAAGGTCTTCCATCTTTTTGTGTCTTCTTCAATTTCTTTCCTGAGTGTTCTGTAGTTCCTTGAGTACAAATCCTTGACCTCTTTGGTTAGGTTTATTCCCAGGTATCTTATGGTTCTCAGTGCTATAGGAAATGCAATCGATTCTCTAATTTCCCTTTCTGTATTTTCATTGTTAGTGTATAAGAAAGCCACTGATTTCTGTACATTGACTTTGTATCCTGCCACGTTACTGAATTGCTGTATGAGTTCTAGTAGTTTGGGGGTGGAGTCTTTTGGGTTTTCCATATAAAGTATCATGTCATCTGCGAAGATAGGGAGTTTGACTTCTTCATTGCCAATTTGGATATCTTTTATTTCTCTTTGTTGTCTGATTGCTGTTGCTAGGACTTCTAATACTATGTTGAACAAGAGGGGTGAGAGTGGGCATCCTTGTCGTGTTCCTGATCTCAACAAGAAGACTGTGAGCTTCTTCCCATTGAGGATGATGTTTGCTGTGGGTCTTTCATAGATAGATTTGATGAAGTTCAGGAATGTTCCCCCATCCCTATATTTTGAAGCGTTTTAATCAGGAACGGATGCTGGATTTTGTCAAATGCTTTTTCTGCATCAATTGAGAGGACCATGTGGTTCTTCTCTCTTCTCTTATTGATGTGTTCTATTACATTGAATGATTTGCAAATGTTGAACCATCCTTGTAACCCAGGGATGATTCCTACCTGGTTATGGTGGATAATCCTTTTAATGTGCTGTTGGATCCTGTTTGCTAGGATCTTGTTGAGAATCTTAGCATCCATATTCATCAGTGATATTGGTCTGAAATTCTCCTTTTTGGTGTGGACTTTGCCTTGTTTGGGGATCAGGGTAATGCTGGCTTCATAAAAAGAGTCTGGAAATTTTCCTTCTGCTTCAATTTTTTGAAACTGCTTCAGGAGAATAGGTGTTATTTCTTCTTTGAAAGTTTGGTAGAATTCCCCAGGGAATCTGTCAGGTCCTGGGCTCTTATTTTTTCAGAGGTTTTTGATCACTGCTTCAATCTCATTAATAGATATCAGTCTATTCAAGTTGTCAATTTCTTCCTGGGTCAATTTTGGGAGTTTATAGTTTTCCAGGAATGCATCCATTTCATCTAGGTTGTTTATCTTATTCACATATAACTGTTGATAATAACTTCTGATGATTGTTTCTACTTCCTTGGTGTTAGTTGTGATCTCTCCCTTTTCATTCATAATTTTATTAATTTGAGCTTTCTCTCTTTTTTTTTGGATTATTGTGGCCAATAGTTTATTGATTTTATTGATTCTTTCATTATTTTTATATTTTTTTGAAAGAAGGAATTGGGTGAAATCATTCTTTGGTGAGCTCTTGTTTAATGTCTCTTTTGGAGAAGAAAGTACATCCTCTCTTTCCCCCACCCTTTTAGTTGTGGGCTCAAGTTATTACATCTCTTTATAAGGGTTGAGAAGATAAAGAGATAAAGATGTGAAAGTATGAATGTGTGTAGCCATCTTATTGGAGATAGAGGCTGAAGGAATTTTAACCACAAGGATAATATAAACCAGCAGAAGTTAAGAAACAGCTACTCAGAAGTAAAAATCTGAGTTCAAAATGCAAAAAGTACTTATTTTAGTCGCATACTTCCTTAGGCAGTTATATTTGATCTACCTACTTCTTTGGAAGGAAGAATCAACAGGAGGATGAGATAGATATCTGAGAGAATTATTGTTTATAACTGCCTACAGTCATTTAAATATTTTTAATGTAATAAAAATAAAACAGCTGTTAGCTATTCTGATTGCTATGACTGTTTTATTGGAAAATTCTCCAGTGGTTTCCATTGAAGAGTGACTGGAAGTAACTTTTTTTTCCTTTGGAAGTTTTCAATGATACTGTTATTTATCTGGTGTTTTTATAGGGATCTGGGATTTTTTTCTTCAAAAGTAAAAAAGGCAGTATTCTCAAGTAGGACACATTTTATTTTTTCCTCCAATGTTAAAAAAAAGGCTAACACAATATTTGCATATTTTTCAAATTGCTTTGTGTGCTTTCTGAAGCAGTGCTAAGCAAATCAGCACATTTATCTAAGGAGGAAATGATATCCTAAAATATATTGAGAAACCTAACTTGTTAAGAAGCTTCTTAGTGTTCATGCACCTCTATATGAAAAAAAAAAAACCTACAAAAATGAAAAGACCATAAATCAATTTATCAAGTTAATTTTCTCCTTTAGGACACTTGAGCAAATTTTAAAAATGCATTTAAGTATGAAAATTAAAAATTGAATACTCTGGAAAGAAAACATATATCATTTGAGCAGAATAGTTAACTGATTTGGGGAGAAAAAATAATAGAGGGAATTGAACTCACCATATTTGATAAAATATTTTTCATGTATCTGTTCTCTGAGGCTAAATATTAAGTGAAAATTGTATTGTTTTCCCATAATTCCCATTAACTCCCCAAATAGACACTATTTTGCTTTCTTTTTTTTAACCCAAGAATAGTCTTTTTTCAAGTTATATTTGTCAAAGCTATATGAAATCTAGTTTAAAATGCAACATATAAATACCACAAAGTGACCACTTTTGATCCATCATTTTGGTTCCTGTTTCTGCAACTTCTAACTTTGAGTAGAGAACATAACAAGGATTGAGCACTCTTCCATTGAATTTAATTCCATACCATAGAGATCTGAATCATTTATTCAGAGTAGGCATTTCAGAAGGAAAAGAAACTTCTTTTGGAGAAAAGTCCTTTTAGTCCTTCAAGCATTTTGGATGTGGGCACTTACTAGAGCTTCTACCTGAAAGTGGTACTAGGGAGTGATTCTCTGCCAGCGCCATCCCTGCCTGGAGGGTCAGATCAAAAGCCTCAACATCAAGAGATTTCTCTTCATACTCACTCTTTCTGACAGTCTCAATTAGGAATATCTACCAGCTGTCCCATTTCCTACCTTTCTTGGTTTTGGTAAGGTGACAAACAACAGATTTATCAAAATTTTTCTCTCTATAGCTAAAATGTCAGAGTCTGCTTTCCAAATACAATGACAACAAAAATACTCTTAGATTTTAAAAAGTGCCCGGACTTCAAACACACTGCATTTTATTTTTATTATTTTTAAGAATGAGACCACCCACAGAATTAAAATATAAACTATTTTTCCTTTTGGACAAGTACAAGGGGAGAAAATAATTACAGAGCTTCTTATTAAACTTGCAGATCAATATAAATATCTCTAAAAAAGTCAAAAGAAACAAAAGGAAAAACACAGTTCATGACTACTTTGTAGATGAAATATAACTTGACAGGCGAAGGGGGTGAGAAGAAATAGGAAAAGGCATTTATTGACTGATTCAAAATTTACTTCTGTGTGACCTAAAACATTTCCCTTAATCTCTATGGTCTTTCGATTCTTATTTTTGAAATAAAGATAATACTTGCCTTTCCTATCTGAAAGGATTCAAGGAAGGAATGAAAAATCTTTTCATATAATAAAGCATTGTGCAATGTAAGATTAATACTTTTTGAACCCATCAAATCTCTAACTTATAAAAAAAATACATTATGAGTTTTAAAATCTTTTTCACTGTTTACATGTTTAATGTGGATGATGAAGCTTAGTTGAGTCCAGTGGAAACTTGATTTGGAACTAGGGAGGGTCTAGGTGGTTCTTGCTTATTATAATAGGTCTCTGGTTACACTACCTGATTTACCATGCTTCCCTAGTCTTTTTCTTCCTAGTTCACTGCAAGCAGTGATAAAGTGCCAGACACTGGTGGACCTTCTGTCTTTCCATCCAAGAATGCATTTGAAAGCTCTGAACTGAGTTCTGATTGGGCATCAGTACCAAGGGATGCCCAAATGATGGGGGTGGGGAAAAGAGAGTGAAATCTTTATGCCAACCATAGATTGGGTCTTGTCTCTTCTGGACAGTGAAAGATTGACTTCTGTAGGCAACTCTAGCATTAAGGCTGCTCTTGAGAACAGCCTTTGGGTATTTGCATATGCTTTGTAGTCATTATTTATTCTCAGAATGTGCCTGAATGAGATCTGGAATGCTGTAAATAAGTTTTCATTCAGAAGGCATCCCCAGGCTTGACACAGAACCAGAGCATGCAAACACATCTAGATATCAGGATGTCAGGTACAGGAGACCTTCCCTAAAGAAAGCACCAGAGCATTCACAAAAGAAACTAACAATGTTCACTGAGAAACAATTGGCATATTTGGAATTCTTGTTCAGCAAGAACCCATACCCTATTTCCAACCTTCAGAAAGAAATGGCTTCAAAATTGGAGATACATCTCACAGTACTGCAGGTTTGGTTCAAGAAGCATAGAGCAAAGCTCAAGAAAGCCAAATAACAACATGGGATGCCTGGCCTGGGTGGTTCAGTTGGTTAACCATCTGCCTTCGGCTTGGGTCATGAGCCCAGGGTCCTGGGATTGAGCACTGCATTGGGCTCCCTCCTCAATGGGGAGACTGCTTCTCCTTTTCTTCCCTGCTCATGCACTCTGTTGCTACCTCTGTCTCTCTCAAATAAATAAAATCTAATAAAGAATAAGAGAGAGAAAAAGCAAGAAAGAAAGCAAGCAAGCAAGAAAGAAAGAAAGAAAGAAAAGGAAAGAAAGAAAGCCAAACAACTAGTTGGGGTGGAAGTCAAGCCCAACTCTTCCTAGAGAAATATGGATGCACCCTCAGGATCCCTTGACGGTGCCTACCCTGCTTCCCTGGTTTATACAGATCTTCAAATACCTTCCTTCTCACTCAGTATATGCCCCAAATTTAAGGCTTTCCCAGACCATTCTCTTGGCTACAAAATAGTCCATTTTGGCTGCTGCCAAACATCTACTAACATCCTAACATCTACTCCCTCTGTCCCATTATGGAATCTCAAATTCTCTCCAGAAGCTTCATTGCTAATTCTTTTGGTTCTTCATCTCCACAAAGAACTTAATGAGAGAAGCTAGACAGAAGGGGTCACATACTGTAATGATTTGCAATGATTCCCATACAAAAGACAGATACAAGATCTACATAACAGGGATGCATTTCAAAAACATGCCCCATGAAAGAAAAAAGACACAAAAGTGCCTGTGTGGTGGATTTGAGTGGTAAGAGGCATTAAACAAACTTATGGAGATGGAGATGTTTTAATTAGGATGGTAGTAACCTGGATGTATACATAATTCATCCAAAGACACGGAAATGTAACACTATATTACATACACCACAAAAAACAATCATGTAACAGGATGGAGGTGCTCGCTAATTCCACGGTAGTAACCATTTTTTTGATATATAAATGTATCAGATAAACACATTGTACACCTTACACTTGCACAATGTTGTGCAACTGTATCTCAGTAAAGCTGGAGAAAAAAATGTAAATTATATATCAATAAAAAGTATATATAATGGGGAAAAAAGGCATGCCCAGACTGAATCCTCTATTCCTCTTATCCTTTAGTTGGACACTTTCCTGGTGGAGGTGGTATTTATGTTGTGAGTGTGGGTGGTAGCTTATAGTCTAGCATGTTGAAAAAACCTCTCCAGAAATGCAGTGAGGTCTAAGAACGTCCCAGAAACATAATCAAGCCTAATGTGTCAGGCAAGCTGCTGTTCTTTGCTGTCAGTCACCAGGACAGCCTGGATGGTTCTGCCTGTTTACCTGTGCCCCCAGTCTAGACCAGATAGCACATTCTTTAAAACAGAAAAGACAAAGCCAACATGTATTTAGAAGAGGACAGTGAGTCAAGGTACTAGTAGTTGGATCATTCAGCTGACTGTTGTATGATTATCTCACTGTGTATTATTTATGCCCCAATCATGTTGCTATTGTATTTTATTATGACCATGACCAGGTGGAAGAAGCCCCATTCTTTTGGGGAGTCTTGATTACCCACTTTCCAGAAGCACAACAGCAACTCTTTTCTCACAAGAGAATCCATTGTAAATCTGGAGGACAGTCCCTCCTTTAGTCTCCAGGAAACTTCTCTGTATAAGGCCCTTGCATTGAGATGCAGTCTAAAGGCCTGGGACAGTAATCCAGGAAGACAATTTCAATCATTTTAATGACCCCTGAATTATTTCAATTATCTAACCAACCCCTCAAATAAGACAGCGCTTCAAGAAGTTACAGGCACATCTATCAGACATCCCAGAATGATAGCATTAGAAGAGATTTTAGTCAAGAATCTTTTAAAACAAGCAGTAATCCCTTAAAATAGCACCACTGGCAAAACGTCACCCTGACTTGAACACCCACACTGGCAGGGGAGTGCACATGCTCACAGGGCTTTTGGTGTGGAGAAAGCACCCATCTTCGGGGGCAGAAAAAAAAGTACTGGTCTCAGGGCTGCCTTTTCCTGTGTGAATGCAGGATAGTTATTTTACCTTCAGTTTCCTGATATACTTATAATAGAAGAGAAAATGATACCTTTTTCATGGTGTTCATTTGAGCATGGGGTGAGACAATGTGAATGAAGCATCAAAGAACATGCTAAGTAATTGGTAGTTTCCTTCCCAGCCTTTTCATGGTTGGAATATGCCTTCTGCCTTTAAGTTAAGTACTGCCACAAACTATGTGATCTCAAGAAAAGTATTTAACCTCTCTGAGTCTCAACTTCTTTCGATGTAAAATGAGACTCTCAGACTGATTCTAAGGTCCTTCCAAAGACATTTTTTCACTAAAATATGAAACATCATGGTAGATTTCTGAAGATATTACCTTCATTTTTGTTCCCTTATAGCCATCTGTTATCATAGGCTTGGCTAGGCTAGACATAATTACTTTTTCCCTATGGAGTCAAGAAATAAACTAAATGGCAGTGTCCTTGAATAATTTATCTGACTCTTAGAATTAGTACATTATCATTGTTGCTATGGAAGAAGTAATTTACATTTTGAAAGGATATTTTACTTCTTTTATCTCTGACTGTATTTTAATCCTTTTACTACTTAGAAGATGTGACTCCATTATTTTATGTCAATACTTCCCATATCCTGTGATTTGGGTGGGGTCAGTTATTATCTGAAATGTCTGATGAGGTTAATGCAGTGGGACTCTGAGTGCCTACATTTAGTTAATGAATTTGAAGTAGAGTCTCTGGAGTGTGCATACCAACCAGTAACTTATCAGCCCCTAAGCTTTTGTTTGCTTTCTGTTGTGTGATCTGTAGAGTAACAGTTTATAGACAGTATAATACACAGATTTTAATAATGAAAAGTTGGTGTCAGATTTGAGACTATGCAGTATAATGGAAATGGTATCTTTCCTGTTATTAGGTATAGCTTCAAATCTGGACATTACCACTTATTAGCACTTGACCCTGCCTAGTCACCATGCTTACCTGAATTTTAGCTTTTTTCCCTATGAAACAAGGACACTATTTCTATCCTATTTCTATCCCATTACATGTTGTACAAGGGTGTCATTATATGTGTTAATATGCTTGAGAGGTAGCTCACAATGCTTTTAAGACTACCTTATTACATAGATACAGATATTTTAAGAGAAGCTCTGTTTAGTGTTTTCATGTTGATTGGACAAAGATCATAGAAACAATGCATACAAAGGGTGAAGTGGTTGCTTTCATTTATGTCCTTATACACATATTTTAAGATCTTTCCATCCTACACTATCTTATCCTATTTTTTCCAGTGTCGTCACATGTGATGCTTATTTTATTGCTCTTTTATTTTTACTTTTCTTTACCCAGTGAACTCCAGTGCCTCCTTCTAATATCATCTCCATTGTCACTTTTCAGATGCCTCCATGACCTCTCCTAGCACATCAAATAATCCTGTTATCTATGCTGTTTCTGTTGCAGCACTTACCATGATAGTTATTTTTATATTATTTCTGTAATTGCCCGATTAGTGACTGACTGTCTCATAAGACCATAAGCCACATAGGAGGAGGAGGTGTTAATCTGTGTTCAGGTACCTTTGCATAATCCAACACTAGCACAGTGCTTCACATGTGGTGGCCCTCAACAGATATTTGTTCAAGGAATAATGAATGCAAGTCACTATGGTGCGCATCTAATATGCTCCTCTTTTTCCAACCATTCAAAACCCTGTGAGATAGTTAGCTGTGTCTTCATTTTCAAATTGAGGATTGGTTAAAAGATTTTCTTTGAATCACACACTCACGGATGATGGAGCTGGATTGCAAATCCATGTTTATGTGACTTCGAAACCTGTGGTCTTTCCATTACATGTTTCCGCCTCACCAGAGACTAAAAGAAATGCTTTAATTTTGAGGGAGTTAATAATGCATGGGACCTGAATTGAATATAATTTTATGCTGTTCTGCTCTAGAAGAATTTTTTATTATCCAGCTGTAGCTTTGTGCCTTCATCTCTTATCAAGAAGAGGTAATTATCTTCATTAGTAGGCAACCCCTTTACTCCCATATAACTTTTATACAGTTGGTAAAACTCTATTTTCTTTACTCCTTGCTCTCTATGAACTACTATCTTCAAAGACTGTCAAAGTTTGCAGCCAGATGGTCAACTATTATTCACTCTAAGTTCCTTTGCAGCGATGCGATGGATCGTCAGGTCCATCAGCAAATAGTAACATATGAAAACATATTGTCTCATCTTTAGTATCTCCAAATGTCGCTTCCACATTTGTTATTCCACTCTTGTTCCTAATTAAAGAAAGCTCATTTCTAATTCTCCTGACTGATATCTACCATTTCAATAATGCCCTTTATGTTTGTCCTGAATATTCATCATTGCCTTATTAACACAGTTGTTTTCAAATAAAGTGTTAACTAACAAAGTCCTTCCTTGACTTTTCTGTGGTCTGTCATTATTTATTTCTATCTGGCATCCTCTTCTATCTTATGCTGTGATTCCACTCTGGACTCATATACAGTAACATCTGCCATCTGAAACTTGATGGGAGTTTTTACCTTTTAAAGCTCTTTATCACACTTGAGCCGTCTACTTCTGCTGCCAATCTGAGTGGTATCTTTCCTGCAGCTCCCAGTCACTGTCCCCTTTCCCATCTTCCTCTTCCAGGCTGTTTATCTCACACATTCAGCCTGCCCCACTCTGCTCAGTTTCGTTGAAGTCTAATACCTCTCATGTCATTCATTTTGCTTTCATATTCATTGAGCTTCTTAAGAAGATCAGCTCGTCTCTGTGATTTAATATCTAGTTCTTAATTTTATACCTAAAAGATAATACTCATAGAAAATCATTCTTACTTCCTCTGCTCTTTGTTTGAAAGGCATTTGATCCTATCATAGTGACATTGATTTGCATTTTGAATTTGTTGCCATTTAAAATAAATTAAAATTTTGTCTTAGCTTATAATCAGATTAGAGTAGCAGCATGAATCCACCTGACTTTAAAAATCTGGAAAGAGCCATTTGCTTGAATAATAGGTCAACTCAAGAAATATCGCTTTGAATGTATATTCTAGGGCTGGTACTGGTGTTTCTGTGATAATGACACTGCTGCTAAAAATTAAAGGAGCTGACCATGAGAAAAATGCCTTTAATAGGAACGTTAAATTCTAGGGAGGATACGGTTTTTCTTTAAAAAGTGGATGTAATGAAATCAGATGTATTTGCTTTCAGTGCTCAGAAAATGGAATGGAAGGTGAAGGTGAATGCCAGGGTGCCCCTATTATTGCTCCCACAGGCTTTGGTTGTTTATGAGGCAATCAGTGTCACAATATGGGACGTTCAAAAATCTGGTAACAATGTCCTATTAAAGTCACAGAAATTAACTTGATTTAAATGCCACATGGAATTTACTAGGGCTGAAACAAAATAAAAAAGGTGTTCAAGTTATTGCTGCTGAGAATAAGGAGATGGACCTAAATATATTTTACCTGTCGTTTTTATCCAGACTTTTTAGTGGAAAGCCTCTTTCTAAGGAAGACAAATATATTTGCTAAAAATATTTTTGAAATGGAAATAGAAGACACTGATGAAATCAAGTAGAGATGAGATGAGCTTGTTAAATATGAACTGGGTCAACACAAATTTGGTAGAATAATATTTTGGACTTTTTCCCAATAGAAAAATAGTAACATAGTGAATTGTCCTAATAAACTATATTAATATAATAACACTCACTGTTTTTTGTATTGATCAGCCCAAGGTGAAATTTGTTCACAAATACAAATCAAATGAGCTCTACATTTCAAAACTGGGTAATGATAAGATAGAGAATGCAAAAAGAGATAGTCAAGATTGCATACAATATCGAAAACATGTTATGACTATTTGCTTGTTTGGTGAAAAATTCATCTAGCTCCTTGCCAGAGATATTGGAGATACAACGGTAAATAGGACAAACAGGGTCCCCACCTTCTGGAAGAAATGAGAAAACAGACAAGTGAAAATCACAATAAGGTGATTAATGATATGGGAGGGAAAGCAGAGAAAAGGAAGAGAACATATAAAAAGGAGCTTAATCAAGTTTAGGGTGAGATAGATGGTGTATGGAAGGACAAGAGTGTGAAATAAAGGTCTACCTTGTTCTTTGTGGAAGACTTAAAAGAGCAGAGAAAAGATGATTCTATGAGGAACTGAAAGTAAGTCAGTGGGGTGCCTGGGTGGCTCAGTGGGTTAAGCCTCTGCCTTTGGCTCAAGTCATAATCTCTATGTCCTGGGATCGAGCCTTCCCTTGGGCTCTCTGCTCAGTGGGGAGCCTGCTTCCCCCTCTCTCTGTGTCTGCTTCTCTGCCTACTGTGATCTCTCTCTCTGTCAAATAAATAAATAAAATCTTAAATTAAAAAAAAAAGTAAGTCAAGAAGTTTGATGAATAATTTCAAGGGAGAAAAGGAGGAAAGATAAAGCAGAAAGAGTAATGGGGCCAGATAGTGAGGGTTTTACAAGCCAGGCAATGGGGTTTGCTTTTACTTCTAGGAGCAATGGGACAGGCCTTGGCACTGCACAACTCCAGTGAGTTGTGTTCATGCTGTAGTCTACCAAAATAACCACCTGCAAAGTGGTGTAGCACACAGCCTGTGCAACTATCCACATCCATCCCAGGTGGGAAGGGCTTTTATAGCTGCAAGCACAAGAGTGAGGTAATTGCTTTGGGGTTTGTACTCATATAAGAACATTCTAGCTATTTTATGTTATATAGAATATATTCACTCATAAATAAACTTTTATTATATAAATGTTATGTGCCAGGAACTGATCTACTTATTATAGGATTCAGTAGTCAGTAGTATAGTCAAGGGCTCTGTAATCGATGGAGGGGATGGAAACAAAAATTTATCACTAAGTAAACAAAACAGTTTCAAACGCTGCTATGAACAAAAGAAGATTACACTTGAATTTAGATTTGAAAGATCCAAAAGCGTTAGCCATGTGAGCCTGGGGGCGGGAGACCGGGAATAGCAAGCATCAGGCCCTAGGCAGGCATAAGCATAGCATACTGGGTTAAAGCATCGCAAAGCAGATGGGTGTGGTCAGAGAAGAACGCAGGAAGTGGAAGAGAAGGTGGAAACAGAGGCGCTGAGAGGCAGGGTGGGTCCAGCCCTACTGGGTCTCATAGGGGTGGCTGAACCAACTAAGTGTGTGGATAGGTGCGACGGAAGACAAATTGAAAACAGTAAATATGTGGAAGTCTGTGGTGGTAATTCACTTTAAAAGGGAATTAAAAGTAATTCTGTGTTGCTACACTCAGCCAAATTAGGTGTAATGGGTGGTTGTTAAAAGAGGGAAGATTTTGGTTCCATAAAGTGCCCAAGCGTGAACGGAGCTTTCTGTCACTTGAGATATTTTGCAGAGTCAGTAGAAGGAACTTCTGTTCCGTGTGAAAGAAAAGGCTAGTTTGGCTCTAAAGTCTCTTTCCACTAAAGCTGTTGGTTCATTTGGGGAAAATAAGGGGCACAAAGTTTTCCTAAACGCAGTATTGGGAGCTTTTGTCAATGGTGGCTATTGACATATGTAGTTAAAATGCACCTGCAGAGGAGAAGGTAATAAGGAGGGCCACTGTTTCTGTTATTCTGAATCCCAATTTTTTTTTTTAATAATTTATTTATTTGTCAGAGAGAGAGGGAGAGAGAGCGAGCGAGCACAGGCAGACGGAGTGGCAGGCAGAGGCAGAGGGAGAAGCAGGCTCCCTGCCAAGCAAGGAGCCAATGTGGGACTCGATCCCAGGACGCTGGGATCATGACCTGAGCCAAAGGCAGCCGCTTAACCAACTGAGCCACCCAGGCGTTCCCTGAATCCCAATTTTTTTAAACACATGGCTGTAGGCTTTGTTCGATGACCTCTTACAGTTGATATAATTCTATCTTATTTTCATAGGTCAAAGACAGAAAAATGGGGGTGCCTGGGTGGCTCAGTGGGTTAAGCCTCTGCCTTTGGCTCTGCCTACTTCTGCTCTCTCTTGCTCTGTCAAATAACTAAATAAAAATATTTTTAAAAAGATAGAAAAATGTTGCATTTTCCTACAAAAAATACTATTTTGTTTTTAAAAAAGATTTTATTTATTTATATGAGAGAGAGAGAGACTGCATGCACACCAGAGAGCATGAGCAAGGGGGAAGGTCAGAGAGTGAGGAAAAGGAAAAGTTTCAGGGAGAATTTCAAGCAGACTCTGTGCTGAGCAGAAGCTCCTTACTGCACCCCATCTCATGACCCTGAGATCATGACCTGAGCTGAAACCAAGAGTCCAGCATTTAACTAACTGAGCCACCCAGGTCCCCCCACCAAATACTATCTTAAACAGGATAATAATGCTTTAGAACAGAAAAGCAAACAAACAAAACAACAAAAAAAAAACCCAAAAAACAAAAAACAAAACCAAAAAAACAAAAACAATACCCAGCACACTTTTAACATTCTCAAGTAAAAGCACTGAGGAAATTTGTTTTATTTTGTATTTTGAACTTTATATATATAATCTATTTTTCCGGTAATACTGGAATCTTTACATTTATTAATACATTCAAGAGGGAGCATCATAATCTTCCTAAGATTACATTTATTATACAGCTATAATACATTTTTAGTTAGAGTTACATAGAAGTTATATTTGGGGTCATACATGGGTTGGCCACAGATGACTATTTCAAGCAATGGGTACACAGGGAAAAGGATTAGCTCACTGAGTATCTCCTCATGGGCATACTTCAATATCTCTCCACCGATTTTAGGATAAAGACAATAGCTTCCGTCTTATCTTGAACAATCATACCTGCACTTGACCAAATGGCCCCTCTAGCATCCTCTCACACAAAGCAGAGAAAGCATCAATTCTAGCTTAGTCGAACTACTTGTTTTGTTAAAATATATGCACTAATATATTTAAGTTTTTGTAAGAATTATATAAAAAGTAAAGATATGAACATTTAAATGTCTTCATCTATCTTTCTGTCTCAGTGCAGCAAATAATGGAGGTGGACACTTCTTCATCTCCAGTGATTACAGAACCTTCAGGATCCTGAGTCGGGAGGGAGGAGGCATTCATAGGCAGGCTCCCTTTGCCTCAGTATTTTAAATGGGACTCTTGCTAATGATTTAATGTGGGGCTGTGAAAAGTTGTGCATTTCCTACTTGAAATATTATCTTTTATGAATTGACATTTATATAGGTAAGAAACATGGCACTTTAATGTAATGCAAAAATAATTCCTTCTGAAGGAAGGGGTTCCTTAAAAATTTTGTGGACAGCAGAATTTCTTTAGGACTGATGGATTGTTTTTAATCATTTTAGTTTTCTGCTTTTGTAACTCCTACTGCTCCATTTTTCAGAATTCATGTAGTTTTACATTAGCCTGTGTCCATTTCGTACAAGATGGTATAACATTCTTTTGCCAGATCATCAGCTTTTAAAGGATGCATCTTCACTAATAAAACAAAGTGGAGGATTATGTCAATTAGCCAAAGAATTGGAGCAAAGACTGAACTTTTCCTTTATGCTTTTTTAAAAGGCATTTTAAGCAGGACTGCTCTATTGCATTCAAACTGTAAACAATGGGCTTATGGCTTTGGTAAAGCACATCTTATACTTCCCTTTACAGACTGACAGTCATCAGGAGAATCTCTCCATACCTAAGTGAAATATTGCCATAAAGTTTATAGTGTTATTCTCATACATTGAACGATTTTAAGGGAGCTCCCTGGTTTAAAAATTACCAAAATAAAACAAATAAACAAAACCTGAAACACTAAAGCAAAACAAAGCACTTAAGCCCTATTTTTTATAGGTATAAGCAACTGCTAATTTATCCAATTTGAACATTTACTTTGGTTTCTCTATCTTGACATTAAGATTGTAGTTTTGTATGCTTCCTTAAAATAATTATGGTTGCATTGTTCCTTATATTATCATCTATACATTTTATTTCCTTTTGTTGCCTTGAATTTCTTAGATTATAGAAGAAAAGAGGCAGGGGTCTTGCCTTTTGTTGATATGTGGCTTGATGTTAACTGATTTTGCATAACAGCTATAAATGGTTTTTGTTTGTTTTCTTGAATAGTTAGGACTTGAATATAATCTTCATTTTCCATGAGAAAGTTTTCAAAAGGAGTTTTGTCCCTATGAAGTGAATAAAAGTCTGTATTTGCCCGTAATATTCTTCTCTTTGTGAAAAATTCCGGTTTTTAAAAATTAAATCATGGAAGAAGTTTGCATAGATTCATGCTCCCTGTGCTAAAATTATGTTAGAAATGAAGAGTGCCTGAAAACAGAGTTAATACAATGCAAATTGTTCTTTGCATGTCATTAGCCTGACATCTATGATGTGCCTTGCTCAATTTCAATATTTAATAAGTGTCCAATTTCTTAAGTATGAATAAAAATTAGAAACAATAACAAGTAAGTTACTTTTCAATAAATAGACATGTCCTCACTGATTTAAGAATAGTAATTGGGTGTAGCACATTACTGAGTGGCCTAGAGCAATTTTATAATAATTTTCCAAGAGCTTAGGGAAAAAAAATCAACACTTTATTACTTTTAACACACTGCAGTTACTGCTTCTCTTAATTCATTTTAGTGAGCTGTCAATAAATTGCACTCCATTAGATGCTGAATTTAATTAGCTCCAGGGTCACAATTTATGTGATTTCTAAGTTGTGTGCTATTTACAATGTCTAGTAAATGTTACCTATGGCAACATAAATATATTTAATCTATAGCTAGTAGTAGACAATTATTTTTCATTCCTCTGCTTTTAAGCATTCAATAGTGCTGTTTCTGGTTATTTTTTGGACTCTTCTGCTATGTTATGTGGGAATGGGACTGGTTACTTAATTTGTGATTCCTAATACAAACTGAAAACACAAGCCTCAGAGTTTTAAGGCAACAACAGAGGAGAATGAGGGCAGGGTGCTTTTGAGCTTAGTATCTTGTGAGACTGCCCGAGTTGCATGCAACCATGAAGCCAGTCCTCCGTGCAAGTGTAAAACAATTAAACTTAAAATAATATCCGATATGCAAAATTACATTCTTGGTCAACACTGTAGCTGAATGAGTAAGAGTAATCAGAGATGAATAGTAAGCCTATTATTTGTAAAGGCAGGAATTCTGCCTGCTCTGACTTTCAGCAGAGTTGACTTAGGTGTGTGACCCAACCAGAAGTCTTTAGGAAAAAATGGATTATCCTTTGATCTGAAGATCTGTATCCCAAGCTTGTAGAATTAAGTACCACCCAGTATTTTTGAGTTTGCATATCCTGTTCTGAATCAAGGGCCTATTCCAGAAAATCGAGCTTTTCTTTGGAATTGTGATTTTTTTGAAATTCTGGCTGTCTGCCTACTCTCCTTTCTTCTGTCCTTTTTTTGGTACTAGAAAGCTGGCAAGATGCTATGCTGAAAAGCTGCATTTACATCCTCCTTGAAGACATGTGTGACCGATACATTTTAAGTAAAGTCCCTCTGCTCTTTTCTTTCTCCCCATCTGTAGCAACGGTGAAGGCTGACATTCCAGCCGTGATTTTTAAACCATGCAGCAACCTCAAGGATGGTAAACAAAACTCATGGTGGAACAGAAGGAAAATCACCCTGCTTTCTTGATGACTTGAAAGAGACTCTAAACTAGCCCAGAACTGCCTACGTGAATGAATAACACCCTCATTTATTGAAATTTCTGCAGCACAAATTTTTAGTTTCAGCACAATTTTGACTGGTAGGGGACAAAACATTTCTTCGTGTGTATATGTGTTCTACTAGATCCTACTTCAGTTGTGGTAATAACATGTGAATTTAAAGCACCTATATGAGAACAGAAAACAGAAAAGTTATGAAAGACAAAACAAAATTCCATTTTATGAGAGTGTCTTTTAAAATCTGATAGTTGTTTCCTTCACTTGTTCTGTACTGATTGGAATGTTTATATTTTGGCTTTTGTTTCTGTGTGTGGCTGTCCATTTTCTTGGTTTCTTGCAACTTGTTGTAGATTACTCTAATACTTGTTCATTCATTTAAGCAGTATACCATACTAGTGATAAGAACAATACAATATGGCATCTTCCCTGAAATAACTCATAGCTCAATGAGCAATCAAATATGTAAAAATAGACTATAAAGTTCGACCTGGTAAGAGATATAATGGAAGGGGAAATGATATGGGTCTTTGATTCTACTGAGGCAAATGTCTACATAGGTCCTGGGAAATTTAGGAGGGCTAAAAATATCCACTCCAAGAGAAACACCTTGCAAACTTCTGGAATTCCACCTCCCTCAGGCCCACTGCTAAACAGATAAAACTCTGTTCTTTGACTTTTTCCATTTCTAGGAATAAGAACATTAGATTGAGTTCATGTACCATAAACCACCTTACATAAAATCTAAAAAGAAGATTTAGATCTTTAAGATTAAGCTCTATGTTTAAAAAGGTAAAATTCTTTTGTTTCAAGAAATAGAGAAGGGGCCATAAATATTAGTAACGTGTATTTTCTTGAGTAAAACCTATAGATTACACCTGCCAAAAGGTGACATTAGTTTTGAAGTCACTATTACCTAGAGAGTATTGGTTACACTCTAAATTTCATACTTAGTGTTTCTGCCATTCATTCATTTTCAGTATTTTAGTGGAGTCATGTCCAGCTGAGATAATACATTTCTTTCTCAACAGGAGTTTGTAGTAGACTGCTGAAAAGTATAATTTCACATATGTATGATTAAAAAAAAAACCCAAAACAGAAAGCAAAGCTGCATTTGATAAGAGGGTGGGCTAGTGAAGGCTTCAAAATAAAGGATGTAGCCTTTATCAGTAAACAAAACTATAGTAGTTACTATGCTCTTAATTTAAAAAAGCAAAAGATTTATGATTTCAAAACACTTCTAGATGCATGGAGTATCAAAAAGCAAGTCAAATAATGCAACCTACTCAGAGCTTCAAATTCAAAAGTACAGTAGACAAACCAAAATAATTAATACTTAACCTATATGCTGAACACCTAAAGTGTCATAAAAAACTTTTTTGTGATTATATCTATGTACACACACACACATACAATAGCATTCACTTCATATAAATGCTAGAAAACTTGGAAAACACAAAACATGAGGAAGAAAATTTTTAAAAATGATAACTTATCTATGATTTAGAAATAAAATTCTATGAATAATCAGTTATTTTTAATGGGTCAATATAAATAGATCCTTATAAATATGAGTATATATATATATATATATTTACAATACTATGATCCAGTGGTGTACAGGTTAACTCTAACAAAAGTTGATAATTCAGGGTTGTTTTCTTTCTTTTTTTTTCCTTTTTTTAATACTTTGGTAGAGTTCCAGGAACAAATAAGGCATATGCAATCTGAACATATACTCTTTTTTTCCTCTAGTTCCAGTCCCAATATATTTGCGTAATTTCTGCCTTCAGGTGGATGTGTATAGGAAAGTGAAACCTGGATTTTGTTGGAGTTACATGGAGAGGATTGGTTACTGGAAGCCTTGAAATAAGTATGGACGATGGAGCCTCATAAGAAGGTACTGGTTCCCTGAGAATTAGAGAAATCGTAGGGACATGAATATATCTGGTTTCTCTGGGTACAAAGCCATACAGAGCATGGTTGATCTAGGGAGACCAGAGAGATTCTTCGAGGGGGGTGGCTAGGAGAAGCCAGACAACCTGCCTTTTTACTTACTACTGGCCCATAGAGAAGTGGTTGTTTTGTCTCCCAGCCCCTGTGGAATTCTTTTTTTTTTTTTTAAGATTTTTAAAAAATTTATTTATTTGACAGGTAGAGATCACAAGTAGGCAGAGAGTCAGGCAGAGAGAGAGGTGGGGAAGCAGGCTCCCTGCTGAGCAGAGAGCCCGATGCAGGGCTTGATCCCAGGACCCTGGCTGGGATCATGACCTGAGCTCAAGGCAGAGGCTTTAACCCACTGAGCTACCCTGGTGCCCCGGAATTCTTGCTGCTTAGTAACAATAACCATACTTGAGACCCTGGAGCTCAACCTAGTAAGTTACAACCCATCCAAAATGGAAAGCATTCAGAAAGAGTGATCATTCTGGTCAGAACAATATTTGTCCAGCAAAATGTCACAGTAGCATGAAATGAACAAATACTTGAATGACATATACTAACAAAAGTACATAAGGAAAAGAAAGTTTCACATCTAAAATAAAGTAAATAAGATAAAATAAATGCTTAGAACGAAAATGAGATTTGTCATCCAAACAATTTAATAGTTGATTTGAAGATATGACAGTCACTTGACATCTGGGTCAGTGATCTGAATCAAATGAGGTCCAAAAAATAGCTCCAAGATAAAGGTAAATTATACAGAGGTAGAAATTATGAGAAAAGAAAAAGAAAAAGAAATTGACATGAAGATAGATTCCTGGTGACCTAACAAGCAATTAACAATTGACATAGTTCTGGGGGAAAAAAGGAATAAATATTAGAAGCAATAACAAAGAACTGACAGAAGAAAATTTTCCTGGGGTAAAAGAAATCTGATACCCATTATATGAAGATATTTACCAACCTTCAGACTGAATTGAAGAAAAATGGTACACACTTAGATATAATCTGCTAAATTCCTTGCATGCCAACGAGAAAGAAAAAAATACTGAGCTTTTAGGTAAATAGAAAAGAAAATAACGTAAACTGGCATTGGACTTCTCATTTGCAACTCTGAAAGGAAGGCTATTAAGAGCATCTATGAACTGCTAAGCAAAAGCATCTGCAATCCAAGAATCCTTATATGTTAACTTGCCAGTAAAAAAAATAATAATAAAAAAATTGAAGATATGTAACAACTCAGAAAATACATCCATATAAATCCATTGAAGAAAATACTTAAGGAACAGTCTTTGGTCAACTAAAAACAATGCGAACTAGAAAAAGACTTCAAGATGTGAAAGAAAACAGTGAGCAACTAACCTTTCTCTGTCACCTTTTTTTAATAATTAAGGCTAAATAAATAGGCTACAGTAAGAATATGTAATATCTGTCCTAAATAAGGACTTTGTAACAAAAGGGATATATAATAAGAGACCTTCTGATAGTGATATCAAATGCATAGAAGTACCAAGTAATTTCACCAAACCTATGTATTAGTAATGACTTGAAGGTCAGAGAGAGGAGTGACAAAAATATTCTACCTCATTTTTAGAGGTGAACCTGAGAAAAGAGCAAAAGAGAGAAATGGTGAAAATAGTCTAATTGTTTCATCATAATGCGATGAGAAGTAAATGAAAGGCTTGGTGGTAAAATGGTCAATTTTTAATTAATTAATTATTTATTTTTTTAAGTAAGCTCCACACTGGTTCAATGCCAGGCTTGAACTCACTCTCTGAGAACAAGACCTGAGTTGATATCAACAGTCAGATGTTTAACCAGCTGAGCCATCCAGGCACCCTTAATATGGTCTATCTTGATGGGAGAGATGGGCATTTTGTATTCAATGAATAACTGTAAAATATATATTTTATTACTAGGTTGGGGGACATAATTCATTTAGGAAAAATGAAAAGAATAGTAGTGAAGTTAAAAAAGAAAAGGAAAAGGAAAAAAAAGTAATGTAAAATAAATAAACAGAATTAAGATTAAGAACTAAAGTGCATATAAACATACCTCAGTGTATGGCTTAATTCTATCACTCTTCAAATATCGGAAGTTCCTGAAATACATTTATCAAGTTTTCCTACAACCGGAACGCCAGTAAACTATTTATAGAGTTATTATTGAATCAGAACATAATGTGCCTTATGGGTGTTATAGAAAATAAATGTTAGAATGGTATGGGTCATTAGCATATTTAGGTATATGTATTAAGATATTTATGTATGATTCTATTCTAGAATCTTGGAAATAAATACATATTACTTTTTAAAAATTTATGTCTTAATTTTTTTAAGATTTTATTTTTAAGCAATCTCTATAACCAATGTGGGGCCTGAACTCACAACCCCCAAATCGTAAGTCACATGCTCTTCCAACTGAGCTAGCCAGGTGCCCGTACTTTTTCTTTTTCTTTTTTTTTTTTTTTTGAAAAAATGTTATCAGAAAGTCCAGGAACATTATATGTTCAAGTTTGTACCTATTTATAACTTCCAAGTAGATTTTTATAAACTTATGAATACTTAGATGTAAAAAAGGACAGAACATGAATTTTTCTTGTATTGTTGAGCTCAAGTTGTAAAACTTCGAACACTTGTTGGAAAATACTTCCTTTGACATTAATATTAGTGTATATTCTGGAGCTATTTAATGAGCAATAAAAAACAAGCAAACAAAATGTATAATGGAAGGCTAGAAACTCAAAAACAAAATTCTTGATTTAGCTACAATATTTTAATTCCTAAAGTTTCACTGACTCTAAGTTCTAGACTCTAGAGAAATCTAGAGGACACTTTTAGGTTCTTATTTTTAGAATTTGTTTCCTTCCAAGTTGACAACAAAACACGATTCAAAGGTCTGGAATTTATGACAGTGCCACTTCATATATGTTTACACCTTCACTATTTACAGAACATTTTTGCATATTTGATTTTCACAGTAAGTTTATCAAGTAAGGTTAAAAATTAGTGACCTTCTTTTACAGGAGAGAAACAAAGGAATGGATACTTTATCCACCTCCATTACATAC